>APFE030799488.1:109548-146354 GCA_000404065.3 Pinus taeda
GCTTTATCCTCGGATGGAATTTTTACTTCTATACTTTGTAATTGCACAAAAAGAGTATTAAAAGCATTTAAATGATCAACAATCGATGTACCTTCCTTCATTCGCAAACTGTACAACTGTCGCTTCAGGAGAATCCTATTGGTTAAGGATTTGGTCATGTACAGTTTCTCCAGTTTCGTCCACAAATCAGCAGTTGTTGTCTCCGACACGATATTAAACAAGACATCATCTGCCAGACACAGTCGAATAGCACTTATTGCTCTTTCATCCATCTCGGCCCACTCATTATCTGTGATGTTGTAAGGCTGTTTGGATTTTCCCAACAATGCCTTTGCCACACCATGTTGGACAAGAAAATCGTACATCTTCACCTTCCAGTTCTCGAAATTATTTTTGCCATTAAACTTCTCGATTTCAAACCGGGCACTCTGAGTTTTCGCCATCTTGTATCAACCAAAAAACAACAATCTCCAAATCCAACTTTTAAATAAAATAAGTTAATCTAAAAAAAAAAACACCTATGCCTTACTGCCTTTGCTTTAAAAAAAACCTTTTTGCTGTGCAAATTACAGTACATTGGGCAATTTTAAATAAAAGAAGTTAATCTCAAAAAAAAAAAAATAACGCCTATGCCTTACTGCCTTTGCTTTAAAAAAAAAAAAACTTTTTTGTTGTGCAAATTACAGTACACAACTGAGTAGCAACTTTTACCAACAAAATTGGCGCACTGGCGTACTTAGGCTGCGACCACGATATTTATTTGAACACTGAACTCGACCACTAAACTTATAGTGATCCTATTGTTGAATAGACAGTGTATACGGAATTTCAATTTCAATGTACACATCGGTTTTGATTTGCGATAATAATCACATTATTCGAAACAATTATAAATATCAACCATGTGTTTCTGTCGTGACAACAGCCATGTGTTTCTAGCGATTGCTAGCAAACACACACAGTGGAACTCCACCCAAATGGCGTTAGACGGATCTGCAGCAATCTATACGCATCTGGAATTAACACGTAGGTCCATGGCAAAGTTTAACCCCACCATTCAACGCTGTCACTTATGCCTCCCACACAGCAATCGTTTACCGATATGGTTTGCCCAACGTTGTCATATATAATTTAAACCTCCATGCAGCAATGTTTAATTCCACGCCCACCACGCCGGGACTTCTACAAAAAACACCTTCCGCAGCACGCAGCAATCGTTCGGTCAACACGCAGCAATCGTTGAGTGCAGTTTATTATGTGTTTGTTTGGTTGGGAGCGTCGTTCAGTCAGCCACACAAACACATGAAGACAACCACGTTACACACAGGACCTCCTCCGCTGCACCACGCCTCCAACATGCTCTGCTACCACTTGTTAGAGCAATCAATGCACAACAATATAAATAACATACACAACAAATAAACCATACACAAAAGACACATAAGATTAACGTGGTTCACCCAACCAATCTGGGCTACGTCCACCAAACACAAGCATCGACAACCTTTATTATCAAACAGGAGATTACAAGATAATCATTTTCCTCACAAACTCTCACTCTTCCAATATCTGAACAGGCATATATTTTATAGCCAAGAAAACTTAACTCACTCATAAATCCTCTCACAACAAATATAGGATACATTAACGCTTTCCCAACTAACTGGAGCTAATATAGCAACAAATCTTATTGTTGTCACACATTAGAGATTTTTGCCTAATTTATGAAATATAAAATCTCAACAATTCCTTACATTCATGTTTATGGTTCAAGTCTGGTTGGAGGCATACCTTTACCCTAATCTAATAATATTCAAAATGACTTGAATATATCTTTATTTAATCTATTAAAAGGATATAGGAATGTGATATTTTAATGCGAAGAAGGGTAATATTCATATTTTACCTGATACGTATATAAACTGATTTCGTGGTATATTTATAAAAATGATAATCATGTAATATAGATCAAATGTATAATAATTATTATATAAAAATTAGTATATAGAAAATTTATTATTTATAGTTAGAAATAGAATAGAAATTACATTATTATGTGTATGTATTTTAAATATAAAGTTACAAATTTAATGAGGTCGGTGGTACCATACTAATCCATATGTATACTTACTTAAGAGTCTAAGGCTAAAAGTCAATACAACAATATTCATAGACACAAAGTCATTACAACAATATTTATCAAAGTATTATAGCTCATCATGTCACTAACGAGCATCGAGCATTTGAACCTACGTGGGGAAGATAACAACAATTTTGTCCAACAACCTGTAATAACCCCAATTGACATTTAATACATATTTCATTTTTATTATTTTTCAAAAATAAGCACTGAACTGTCTTATTTTGTTTCTTTTTTTTAACCTCATACTATTCACTTAAAAAAGTTTTCATAGTGATCAATTATAGTCAAATTTTGGATTCCTGAGATTTGTATAAGTTACTAATTCCCTATCAGAATCAAATGTATTGGATTCATAGCCCGCAGGGGTTTGGTCTCGTGGTTAGCGAATGGTCTGCTAAGTTGTTCGTGTCGCTATGCAGGTCACGAGTTCAAGTATCGTCTTATCTCGAGGGGTCGTTCCTTGGGGGTTGGGCAGTTCCTCCTAGCTGTTATAGTGGCAGTCGGTGGGATTCGACCCTGTGTAACACGAGTACGATACCACCGTTGTTGCCGATTCAGCTAGATATATATAAAAAAATAAATAAATATAAATAAATAAATAAATTATATTGGACTCATGAAATCATTTCACTCTTTGTGGGGCATGATGGGGGATTATCACATGACTTATATTTGTATTGTTTTCTCTACTCTCTAAAGGAGGACTTAATTCCTCATTATGCACCTCTAAACATGTAGCTTATCCTTCTATGTAAATGTAGGATTTTGATCATCTTTATGCTTGGACATGTATGGTTACTTACATGATTGTTATCATTGTTATTTTGGTTTATGTTTGTTGGAAGCAGTTTTGAAGTCTTGGGATTGTACACATAAAAGGAGAAGCACCTCATAGCATGCAAAGGCATCGCACAGAATAGGCAAGCATGCAAATAAATAGTGAGCATGGTGAACTGCGCAGTCGATCAAGGCATGGTTGAAGAGGAACAACATGGCAAGAAAATGCCTGGTTTGAATCCAAGATCAACTTAAAATATCTACGAGTAAATAATGGTAAAACGTAAAATATATGCGAGTAAGTTATTTTCACTCAAAAAAATATCTTAAATAATTTCAATCCTATAATGACGTATAAAACATAGGGAGTTGATTTAGCTAAGAGTTCGGTCTTTGGCTTTGTATTGGAGAACTCTTAGCTAGGTTTATTGAGTCAATTAGGACTTTGAAACATTGGATTGTAATTGTGATTCCTATAGGATGGTGAGCCATGCAAACCATACAAAACTGGGAAATTGTGATGTAATTCGCTGCCATGAGTTAATAGAAGAAAACATTAGGCAAATTCCATTATTCTATTATTATCCTATGGTTTGAGGTTGTCATTGTTTTATTACTGTCATGCTTGTTGTTATCATGTTAATGTGAATTATGTGTTTAATTGAGAATGTTTCATGGATAAAATGTCGAATTTGTCATGGGGATTTGGGGCCACCATTTTTTTCGTTAGTTTTTTTATTTGTTCTGTTGAATTCCAGTGTAAATAATGCACTGTGTGTGGTTGAGAATGATAAACCCAGTGGCTAAGTTTTGAGACCCTGAATCTTGTGAGAAAACGATGTCCATTGGAATCACATTCCATTCTTAGTTGTAGAAACCCAATTCTTGTACCTCCCATTAAGGTGCCTCAGGTGAGACTTCACTCGTTTTACAGGCATAGCCAAGAGGGCCAATACCACTAGGGACTTCGTTTAGCATGCCACACACAAAAAACCCAAGTTGGACATACATTTAAAAGTGCCAACAAATGGATCCATTGCTGGGATTATGATATTGAAGCAAAGGGGGTGTGGAATTCCACTAAGGAAGAAATTGGTAGATTTTTCAAAACTAAATTATGTGAATTTGCTATAGGGGAAATTGGGAACCGTAAGATTAGCATTGAAAAATGATTGGAGAAATATATATTCGTCGAAGATCTCGACGAGATTTTCTTTTGTGAATTTCCTGATGTTCTTGCAAGGTGGATTGGAAGGTTTAATGGTCATAACCTACACTGGAGATTGGATGAGTAGAAGCATTAGACCCTTGAACAAGTCTGGAGACTCCAATAAGTGGATAACCATATCATGCGGGTTGTCAACTTTTGGATGGAAAGCATGATTGGTGGGTATATCACAAAATTTTCCATTGAATCCATTATTTCCTATACAACCACTTAACACCAATTTTTGAGAGAGGTCCCTGAGGACACTTTATCTCAACATTATTGAAATTCATGAAGATTTTGTTGTGTGAGAAAGGCATATTGAAGATGTAGTCTGACACCATGAGCAGCTAGGCCCCTCTTGCACTCAAGGTGAGTTGAGGGAAAGTGGCGGTGTAATTTAAAGAGGCAGGGCTATGATGCAGGAGGAAAAGAAAAAAAAATGAATGTGGTGCAAGATATCCTTGAACATGATGAGGAAACTAATATGCCAAGTCAACCTACTAAAGTTGTGTGAGAGAAGGAGGATGTGCTAGTGTTAGAAGAATAAGTGTTATGGAGAGGTACGAGATTTTGAGGAGGTATTGATAGAGGAGAAAGGTTGGAATCAATGCCAACAGTAGAGAAGAGGATAGAAAGGAAGACATCTAGAGGACATGGAAGAAGAAAGAGTAGTGGATATTGGAGGAGCCCAGAGTAAGCATTCAATGGCATACTATGCATAGAAAAATAAGAAGGAGAGTTGTCATAGCATGAACTAAGACTTGCAAAGACTGTGCATCTCAAGGAGATTTCTCAGAGTGTGTCCCATGTCGAACCCACCACCCAACAGACATTTATTTCCATAGGGCTAAGTTCTCCTAGTAGCGTATTTCATACAATAGTTAGTTAAGGAAGCGAACATAGTTAGTCTAGTAGCCAGAGTCAAATAGGAGGAGGCAGTTCATAGCAAATAATAGTTACATCTAGGGGAACATCAGTAAGAGGTGGTAGACAAAAGAAAATAATAGATACTTTGAAGTTGACAATGTTTCATGGTGTTGGTAATTAGGACCCTAAACAACACCTATTTTTTGTGACATGGTCTTGGATGCTAATAATGTGCAGGATGAAAATTCCTAGATTAATCAGCTTAGAACTACATGTAGGGATCGTGCATTAGCGTGGTGCATGATGTACAAGAGTAATGTGCCACTAGCATAACAAAGAACATTTTAAGATATTAAGAAAGTGTTATTGAGAGAGTTTTAAAAAACTAAGCCTACCTCTCAATGCGTGACTGAGCTGAAGGATATTATGTAGAGACTAGATATTTCCATTGGGGCTACGAACAAGGGTTTAAAATACTGTTGGGAAAACTAGCTTTTGGTATCCTTGATGAGCAACACAAGAATGGTTCAATGTAGTATTTCTACCACATATTCGAGTACCATTGACCTAGTAGGACATCCACACTTAGTCCAAAGCCCTAAAGAGAGTGTTGAAGCTAGAAGCATCTCCAATAGTTATAGTGGTGGGGGATAGTTTTGAGATATAGCAACTTCAGTCGTAGATGGTTGCACTCACTACATAGTTGTAAGACTTGGTGAAGGGAAAAGCACAATGCATTTAAGTTTGGTGCACTATTCGTTGTGTAGAAGGCTACCAGAAAAATGAGTGTCCCATGTTGAACGAGTACATGGTGATAGGTGTTGCCAACCCCATGGCACAAAGAAGAGGCTTATGGTTTGAGGTCCGTAGACTGCGGGGTCATATGCCCACAACTTTTTGTCTGATGCAAAAGTATGCATCTTTTGTGAGAATGCTATTTTAAAAAATTTTCAAATTGGTTGGTCATGATATCCAAAATTGCAGGTTTTTGTAGTTGATGCGCATTCACACTCTCCACCATTGCAAGGTATTGGATTTGATGTACGACCGCACTATGGATGCATATAGATTATAGGAGGGTTAAGACGAGTCATCACAAAACTACAATCAGCCTAGCATACACCAAGGTGCAATGGGGAGAGGACCAGGAGGATTTGCGATACCATGAAAAGGACAAGGAGCCTTTAAAAGTGGAAGAGGAAAGATTTTATGTTACAATTTCATCCAGCCTAGAGATCTCGCAAGAGATTGTCCTAATCTGCACTCAACCTGTACATATTGTTAAGATCTCAACCATGCAACAAAGGAATACCCACAATTGTTGGTGAAGCTCAAGAGAAGAAGAGGCAAAACCTATAGAAGGTGATAGCCAAATTATGCAAATATTAGTCAAAGGTAAGGGTGGTGGTGTGTGAAGGAACCAAGACTAAAGTAGACTTCATGAATCCAATTGGCACTAGTTAGCAATAGGTGAAAAAGGTTGTAAACCCACCTCCAAGATTTGATCCTCATAGAGAGAATAATACATACAAAGAAGCACATAAGGAATTGATTGTGACAAATTGGCTTGCTCCTGAGGATATCCCTATGTATGATATGCCTTGAATTTTTGACAAGACAACTGAGAAGAGTTCAAAAGGTGGAGATAAGTTGATTCAGGTATTTTTGAAAATTTTGATGGATCTGATACATTATGATGGATCCCTATAAAATTTGTGTAAGATAATCAACTAGTGCATCAAGGTACTAGAGAAGGAAGCAACACGGGTACCAACTAGTGCATAAAGGTACTAGAGAAGGAAGCAACACAGGTACCAGGGCACGTAGTTAACAAGGTCATGCAAAAGAAGAGAACCTACTAAGAATTCACGTTTGATGCCTAGGTAGGAGCCTACGAAATGGACAATATTATTTTGGATTTGGGTTCAAATGTGAATATTTTACTGAAGAAGACATGGGATATGATGGGGAGGCCTAAATTGACCTGGTCCCCCATTAAACTCCAATTGGATAATTAGTATAAGATTTTTATTATTAGTATATTATCCAATGTGGAGGTCAACATCAATCAAGTCACAAGCATGGCAGACTTCGAGGTGATCAATATTGTTAATGATATTAATCTACGTAGCCTTATTGGGGATCTACTGGGAATTTGATAACCAAGTGGTCATCAACTTGAAGAAAATACAAATGGCATTTGAATGTGGAAATGTCTTTGTAATTGCATCATTGTATCCAAGTCAAGGTGTTGGCATTGATGTGTGTTGTAGTGTTGTAGATTTGTTGTTGGTTGGCATTGATGTCAATTGGGTTGCAGGTGAGTTGGTTATGCAGGTGTATGTGTGGCTACAGATGACTTGCGTATGGTTTAGGTATAGATGATTGAATTGTGTATGTTCCTTGGCTTGTATACTAGCTTGGACTAGCTGAGAGATGTGATGATCCTCTTGATCATGTTGTTGCATACAGGTATTGGTGGCTACTACAAGAGTTAGAGTTGAGTAGCCTTGTGATTATTTCGCCATGTTCCAGCTAGGTCTCTCATGTTGATGATGTTATATATTGGGCTTGGAGAGGACCTACAAGTGTCTGTGGATTTTTGAGATGATTATATTGGTGTTGGAGGATGTATGATACAATTTAGAGCTGCATTCTAGTGGAAAAGATGTTGTGGAGCAGTTTGATGGCTCAAATGTTTAGTTTGGTTGTTGGTTGGCATCATAGTCAACATAGTTTGACTTATTATGATGATAGTGATGTTACAGTGATTTGGTGAAGTGTTTCATAGGTTTTAATGACTTCTAGAGGTCCTACAAAGGCTTGTCAAGCTCTAGAAGAAGTTTGGGCAAGTTCTTCATTAAGGCAAAGATGTTTTCCTTCATCCTCTTCCCCAGACGCATGGATAATGGATCATGGGAGTGACTAAAAAGCTCCAATTACTTGGAGGCATGCCCATGCGAGCTACCAGAATATCTATTCAACCTTTTGCAGGCCTATTGGTGCGATCAGAAGATTTCACAAGTTTTTCTACACATTCCTCACACTATTCACCTAATTTTTCTATTGTGGTGATGTTTGTGGTCGAAACTTTTTGACATATGGTCAAAAACGTTTGTGGGGCCTCTATAATTTGAATAAGGTTGAAGATATCAAAAGGCTAGTGGAGTAAGTGGCTTGATTTGGTCAAGAATCCTATCTCAACCAAATATAAAGTGTGTGAAAAGAATTGTTGAGTGGCCCATAACCTATAGCATTTACTAAGATACTCAACATTGAAAAATGATAATTAGAGGAAGGATTTGAGTCTATTTGGTTGGTTCTTTTGAGAGTGTGAGTGCATGTTATTGTGGGGGCATTGTGAGTGAGTAGAGATTGTTGCAACTACTCACACTGTATTGCAAAGATATATTAGAATTGAGTATCCAAAATTCAGTGATGATTTGTGTTGTAGAGTGGAGGAGAATTGGTAGTAGAGCAGAGATTGTAGTGAGTAGAAGAGAAGAAATAGCCCTCTCCAGGAAAAAAAAACAAATCATATTTGACGAGCAAAATGATGGAGTTGTTAGGTTGCTCAAGTTGAGCGAATTGAGAACCTAGTATGAAATATTTATGAAACGAGATTCACATGGAGGAAGTGAAGGCACAGAGACTTCAAAGTATATAGTGACTTGGTGGATTTAGTAGATGGAATAGATTTATACATCCTCAGAGTTGGATAGTCCAACGGTAGTTGGGTGAGGATCGTTGATTGTGGCGGCCTTCAATGGATGGTAGTTTGTAAATCTGTGAGAGAAATGGATTTCCTGTCTCATAGGTGTCAACATATTGTCAAGGAAGCTGAGTCTTCTAGCTTATGGTTGTAAGCTAATCCATGTAAAATTTGTCCAACAGATTAATGGAAGAATTGAGTAGTGCAGCAGCAGTTGGGTAGTTTTCTCCCGAAAGGGTTTCCACCATAAATGCTTGTGTCTTCATGTGTCATTATTTGTGTTGATGATTTCCATGGTTATTATTCTTTTAGTTTATTGCTACTTTCATAGTCAGTTAAGCTAATGTTGTGAATGCGCGTGGATATTTGATATTGTGGAAAAAAAATAAATGATATAAGTGCTCTCACTAGTGATTCACCCTCTGCCCCCCCTTAGTGGTGATTTAGTTTCCAACAATTGGTATCAGAGTTGGTGTTCTTCAGTGAAGTGATGGGCCTCTAAATTAGACATAAATTAAGCATTAATTTAAGGCCTATGACCATCCTTCATCACATTAAACCTCTCTTTCTACATTTGATAATGTATTTTTAACTTTAATATATTCATTAGGAAGGTTTGTGAATAATTGCATATTTGTGCCTAATATTATTTATTTTTGTGGAAAATAATGAGAATATTGGGCAGATTATGAAGATTTGGAGGAGGAGATAATTTAGGGACTTTTTCCCTACTACAGGAGAATCAATAATAAATAATAAATCAACAAGATATTATGGAATTATGGCACAGATTGTGGAACTCCAATGATTGAGAAAATCTAGGAATGTGGTCCCTACGATTTAATGTAGATTCCTAATATTGGGGACCAAATCCACTAATCAAGGGATTTTGGTGGGGAAAGCTTCCTTCATTCATGGGAAATGATTCCTAATCATTTTGTATAAGTACCAAGTCAAATTTTCCTCTATTGAGAGATTATCATTAGTGTTCTTGTGGAGAGAACTCGTATTTTTGCACCTCCATTGTATTTTCTTGTAGGGATGCAATTCTATTAATGAAAATAATGAAGATTGGTGTCATGTTCAGCTTCTAAATCTTGTTCTTCTCCATGGTTCTCTGTGTTTTCTTAGGCTTGGCCATCCTAGGATCCTCAAAGCCCTTTTGTATCATTTTCTTTCATTCTTTTCACTTCTTATTCATATGCAGCTCTTGTTTTTATTTCTTTCTACTTCTACATTTAGTATTAATGATTTCTTGTTGTAAGATTGAATTAAATGGTTGATGTAAGTTCTTTTGTAGGATCACAAGAATTATTTCATCCTTGGAAAAACTTTGGAAGTTCATAGCAATCATTGAGCTGCTTGGATTAGTCTTCTTATTCCCAAATCTAGATTGTTGGACCTCCTTTTTAGCAAAGAACAATAAATTTCCGCTATTTTTTAGAGCATGCTAACGAGCTTCAATCTAGTTATTTCCATTTGCATTAGATCACAAAAACATTCTAGTTCATAAAAAAAATTATTCCAGTGCATTTGCACTTGATTAGATCAAACATTTTTTTAGATTTACTAGCTCACTAGTTCTCGAATTTCTAGATTTTCAACTAGTAATGTTTTTCTATTTTTTTTGCATGGGTTAACAAAGGTATTTTTGAGTGATTCCACTTGGAATGGGGACCTAAGACATCCTAGTTAACAAAAAATATTGTCCCATCCGATTTGGATTTGAGTTACTTGGTAATTCAATGAATTATAGTAAATACACATCCTGCAGGAAATCACTGTAGCATCCTGGAGGAAATCCTATTTTGAGCCCGAATTGAGAAAAATCATCATTGAAGATGGGATTAGGCCTCTACTTGACCTCCATCCCAGCAAGACCATTTTAACCCTCTTGCTCCACACCTAGGACAACATATTGCTAGTTTTCAAGAGTAGGATTTGATTTACATTTATTCTATCCTCAGTCTTACATTAGATCTCATCAATGTTTTATATCATTCTACAAAGTTTTCCTCATGCATGAAGTAGACAACTAGATCATGAAATTATGTTTCCTTTAGATAATTGAAATTCTTCTTGTTTGCATGTTTTTTGGGTAAATGCCAATGGTCGATGTCATGCTGGTGTTTCAAGAGTACAAAGAGATTTCATAGTCAACAACCTCATCCCAACTTCATCCACCCATGGTCCTCACTTTCTTTCACTAAACCCTCACCAATTTCATCATTTCACAAGGAAACTTATCCAAGATTTTTGAGCAAATCCAACCATCTCCCAACTTTGGTTTTGAGTTCTAAAGTGGTCCTAGGCACTCCCTTGCCTCAGTTTATCCACCAACCACATTCCCTAAGCTTTACATCACCTTCAACATCCATCCTTTTTCTCTCGGCTGTATCCTGTAGGTTTTCAGGGGATCCTGTAGTTTTTTAGGACATCCTGTAGCATCCTGTAGAAATATTGTTTTGAGGCTGAATTGAGGAAAAATCATGTACGAAGCTAGCAAAGGGTCCCTACTTGTCTCCCAAGCCTTCTAACCATTCACCATCATCTCAAATCCACCTGCCACATCACCAAAATAGATTAGCTTTCACACTCTCACATGAAAAAAAGACAAAAATAAAAACTGATTTATTTTATTCATTTACATGCACAACAATAGAAGGTTTGATGGTTTGAATCTGCATGCTTAGGATAGTAGGATTGCATACATGTTAACTTAGCATTATTTTGAAGCAAAGCCTCTTAACAGTTAGTTAGGAAATGGTGTGTTTTAGCATTTGATTTTAGTCCCTTTCCTTGTACTTTCTTTCTTGCAATAGGTTAAGGTTCCATTTCGAACATTTCATTTTTTGTAATTAGTTTAGGGTTTGGCTTTAGTACATGCACTCCATTACATCATGACAGCAAAGGAAGGACACATTGTAGGCTGCATGTATAGTGCTGATACCTCTTAAGTTTGTACGAAACCCGGGTTGATAATTAAAGCCGGTAGCATTGGGAGTTGCAGCATTCTTGTTGCAATATCGAGGCTCATCATAAAGCTTGACTGCTTTAAGAGTAGATCGTGGGTCATGGCCAGAAGAAAGAAGAGCGTGTCTCAAAGACAAAATTTGAAGAAGGAATAAAATAAATCCATTGCAAAAGAAGTTGCAAATTGTGAAATCTCATCCAAATCAGATGTGGCATGAGGTAATATTTTGAAAGCATTTCTAAGTTATGATTTTGATGATTCGTTTGAATTACATAGTGAGGAAGAAAATGATGTTGCTCGTGTTAAGGATGAATGTGAATCATGTTAGAAAATTATATATTGCAGAGCAATGGAACACATAAAATATTGCATAAATATAAAAAAGAAACACATAAAACAAGAGAGACACAGATATACGTGGTTCACATAGTTTGGGCTACGTCCACAGAGAAATAGTCAATCCTTCTTTTATTATATTATCCAGCAAACTGAAGAGATGCAACCTACAGCAGATCTGCTGTAACTCCCTCTTTGCTCTCAATCTCCTCTCTCTTCCTCACTCGAAATATAGATCTACATAGACGCAATACAATTCCTTCATATATAGTGAGGGGTTTCCTTCTAGGGCAAAAAAACTTGAATTAAACATAACTTCTACTGTCAGATCATCCGCCTAATGAACGACCCAGATTGACTAGAAATTACTAGACTTTTACAAGGCACTTTTACATCTATTTTTAGCTTCGAGGGCACTGCCTCCGAACCCTCACCGGGGGACCACTAGCCCTCGAACCCCCCAGCAAGGGGGGATTAACCCCCCCGTGTGGAGGGTTGTACAGTCTTCCTGGGGTATACATTCGGCTGAAACCTTTGAATACAAAAGATAATTTGGTTCCACACCCAACAAATCAAAAATGGTTGTAATCAAGGAATTAGCTGCTGAAGTAGAAAAACTAACTGCTGCATGTAAAGATCATAAAATACTTTTGCAAAATTCCGATGAGAAATAAAATGGGCTAGAAGAAATCAATGGATTGAAAATTAAACTTGAGAAGGCAAGGAAGATTGAAGAAGAAATGAGAAACCAATATAGAGATAAGTAAGAGGAATGTGAGATATTGGAAGCATATGTGATTTCACTAAGGAATGATTTAGAGAAGAAAACCACTTCTTCATCTATCAAGTCAGATTTCAGCATGCACAAAGGAGAAACTAGTTTTATTGCAACCACAAGTATAATCAATTATAGTAGTTGCAAATGTAGTATATCTAGGGGGGATAATATGGGGTACAAAGGGAGGTACCCAGGGGAATAATGTAATAATGAGATGAGCCATAGTAATAAATAAGGTGGTTAATATGTATCATGTAAGGGACCACAAGTAGTTAGTAATAATGTAATGGGCTCATGGTATTAGATAGATGATATTGAAGGAAACATGGTAATGACCCATGGTATTGTATGTATGAGGCCTATATAGAGGCTAGAGACTCCTCATTGAGGGATGTCAAGGAATATTGTATGAACAAGCATATGGATTTTGGAGTGTTTTCCTTCCTTAAGGAGTGAATGTATGGTGTTTCCCTACCTTAAGGGCTTTGATCAATAAAGAAGCCTTTCTATATTAATATCTTGTTATTTATTGGGTTTATTTGTATTATCATATATTTCTGGGTTAGATCTATAACAAGTGGTATCAGAGCACTTTCTTGGGCAAAATTGGAGATTTTTTTTTTAATTTTTTGCAGGAACTTTCTGTGGTGGCAAGTTTGCAGACCATATCTGTACGTTTTGGGGGAAAAATATGCAAAATCTAATTCTAGATCTAGATTGTTTGTGAAAAAAGCCCTATTTCAAAAAACAATCATCCAAATCGGAGTCCGGATGAAGGAGATATTGCTGATTTAAAAATCAGTTGGGTTGTAGACATTTTTTCGGGTCGACAGGTTTGCGGTGCAGATCTATACGTTCTAGTGCACAATCTAAAGAATCTAATTACAGATATGGATTTTTTGTGAAAAATACCCAAATTCAAAAAACAAATTAGTCGAATCAGAGTCCAGATGAGGGAGATATCGCTATTTTTTATTTTTTATTTTTTATTTTTTTATTTTTTTAATTTTTTTTTTAGAAATTTTGGTGGCAGTGGGAGAGTTGCAGCGCGAATCTAAAATTCCAGTGCCTAGATCAGGATTTCTACCACATGAGAAGATGCAGAATGGTGGTTCCATTTCTAAAAACAGGTCATAATAGGGATTCTGAACAATATTGACGGAATTGTGGCCATTTCAAATTTTCACCAAGTAAGTGAATTTTTTTCAAAACACTCTTCATGGCAACTATTAAATTTACAGGTAGAGATGATAGCCCTACTATTGAAAAATTCATACAGAGACAAAAGTTCACATATGGAACACTATGGAAGGTTTCAGTGTAGTTTAATTTCAAAGATGAGGCTGCCAAATGGTGGTTCTCACTTGACAACACGCAGTTGACCAAACTTTCAGATGTAGAATTTGAAAGAGTCCTTTTAGACAAATGGTCTTGTGCTAGAAAAAAGAAGAATGAAACACGTAAGGGGTTATTTTCTACTGGTGTCTCCATATTGCAGGTTCATGGATCGATTCAGTAGGAGAAGATCATTATGTCTATATATCCTAGTTGCAAGCATAGTTTTATCAATGTTAATTTGGCAAAAAAATTGCAAGTTCCAGCAAAACACATTGAAAACACACAGGTTGATGATGAGGATGTTCAAGTTTATAAGGACTTGAAGCTTTCTATGGATATGTGTTTCATGGTGATTTTTATACTTCAGATATGGATAACATGGATGTTGTTTTGGGATATCCTTGGATGGAATCCGTGGGTACTTTCAATATTAATGTGCAGAAGAAATTCTTGAAGCTCTGGTATAAAAAGAAGAAAATTATGTTACAGGATATTTCCATCAATAAACAGGTAGAGTCCGTGGAGGTTGAAGCAGAAAATGTTCTAGGGACTGACATATCAGATGATGAGCCATTAATGGTTGACAACCACACACAAACGTCAAACCAGGTACCAGAAAAATAGATAGAGTCCAGGGAGTCAAAAGCAAAAAATGTTACATCAGATGAGGATTCAATGGGTTAAGTAATATTGGAAGATAAGAAACAACACAGGCACCACAACATGTACCAGATACCAATCATGCTCAATTAGGTGGTAAATTAAAGAAAGATACATTGTTGGTTAAAACTTCAGCATGTCACTACCCACATCACCCAACAAGAAAACAACCAACAAGATGGCAACAAATTAGCCACAAGGACAACAACCCCCGCATGACAAATAGCGAGGAGCAAAGATCCACCTACTACACATCAACACAGAAGAGTTGCCATGGTCAACTTCCATCTCAAGTGAGTGAGGTACCAGTGAGATCGAGGGTTCACCTCTCTCTTGGATGGCTAGATGCATGTGCATGGTACCAGTGGACTACTCTTTTGAGTAGATCTTATTATTTGTGTTCTTCCCATGTTTCGGGGACGAAACATGTTAAGGGGGGTGGAATGTAGTATACCTAGGGGGGATAATATGGGGTACAAAGGGAGGTACCCAAGGGAATAATGTAATAATGGGATGGGCCATAGTAATAAATAAGGTGGTTAACCCGTATCATCTAAGGGACCACAAGTAGTTAGTAATAATGTAATGGGCCCATGTATTAGATAGATGGTATTGAGGGAACCATGGTAATGATCCATGGTATTGTATGTATGAGGCCTATATAGAGGCTAGAGACTCCCCATTGAGGGATGTCAAGGAATATTGTATGAACAGACATATGGCTTGTGGAGTGTTATCCTTCCTTAAGGAGTGAATGTATGGTGTTGCCCTGCCTTAAGGATTTTGATCAATAAAGAAGCATTTCTATATTCAGATCTTGTTATTTATTGGATTTATTTGTATTATCATATATTTTTGGTTTAGATCTATAACAAGTGGTATTAGAGCACTTTCTTGGGAAAAAAGTGGAGAATTTTTTTTTTTTTTAATCCATCAACAAACCCAACAATCAAAGAAAGAGCTTAAGTAAGATAAGCCCAAGGTTATGACAAAGAAAAAATCGAGATATTTTTCATATGTAAGGTAATTCAATTGTCAAAAGCTAGGACATATTGCAGCAAAGTGTAGATCCAAGCAACAAGAGAAGCAGTGGTGTAGAAGGTCCTATCAAGCAAGCAAGACAACGCACTTCTTGGAGTTCAACAAAAATCAGGTATAATGGTAATTTTTATGGTTATTGCTACTCATGCAACATTTTTGGACACATGGCTATTGAATGTAGGTTTCATTCAATGAGGAGTAAAAGGAATATCAAGAGATTCAAATCTTTTCCTCCTTTTCTTGTTCATATTAGATGCTATATATGTGATAACATTGGTCATATGGCGAAGCATTGCAAGGATCCAAGACACTTAAGGCCACTTAACCAAAGTTTGGAGGAAGAAGGAGCATCAAGGACCGAAAAAAATAAACTATGGTTTGCATGGTCTCAGGAGGAGCTATGGTGCTTCTTGTTTTGCATGTAAAATCATTGACGATGTTTCCATAGCAAGAGAAGTGCATATGAATATATTTGCTTGATGAGAAGTTATGTTGATTATTGCACTAGGTTTGTTGATTCATATCATTTTTTTATGATTTTTTATGATATTAGATTTGTGCTACTAATGACATATTCATACAAGCTATTGTGATGAGTGGAGATGGAACATATTCAAGGGGATCAATTTATAGGCTTCCATTATTTTGATGGTTTTGATGGCATTATAGCTCCTTGGAGGAGTTTTTTATGCATTTCATGCTATGTACTCATTCGTTGCTGATGTCTGTGTTTTGATTATGCATGGATTATATGTTGCTTACATAAGTTTGACATGCAGCTGGATTACATTAATATAAGGCAAAATTCTTTTGGCTTAATGATATCATGTATGTGATGGTGCCATGGAATTTAGTATGATAGTTGTGTATCATTATAACTACTCACATAATTCATGTGTTAGAGAATTGCAGCTAATATGGAGAGAATGTAGAAGTTGTTCATGATGGATGATTTTTCGTGATGGTAAATGATGCCTATATTTCTGAGTATGGTTGTTGATATGATACTGTTGCCGTCTTTACATCATTACATGATTGTTACTGTTTCCAGTTCCCTTTACATTGTAGAGATTCATGTTACAGATGAAGGTTACTGTCGCTGCTATATTTTTCCATTGAGAGATTATATATTGGGCTGGTTGGTGTGTTGTATGTTGCCGGTTTGTGATACTTCTGGTACATGGTATTGTTGGACCGCTATATATTGCTTTGTGTTGGTAATTACTGTTGTTGATATCTGATTCCATGGTTGATGATTTGGAGAGGCTAATACATGCCTCTTGTGTAAATTTTATTGACAATATCTTGTTGTTATGAAGAGGACATGTTGTGGATCATATGCTCTGTGTACTTGCATTATGACATTTTACTAGATGCACATTAATGAGAAGATTATTGTGATAGCCATGTATGAGATAGTATTCTTGTATGTGTCATGAGAGTTGGTGCAACGATGTATGAAATGTTAATAGTTTTGGTACAACCATGTATTTCATGTGTTATTTTTGTACAATATCATACTTATCACGACAAGACATTCTAGAGTCATATATGCATTAAGAGAGAGTCATGTGAGTCATGGTTCAACCATATGTATAGGTTTATGTTGTCATCGTACAATCATGTATTATAATTTTGGAAGTCATGTAATAAGCTTATGAATCCTTGTACTTTATTGCATATCATTGAGTCATAGTCATTAGTCCATGTGGAGTAGCTTCTTGCATGTGGAAAGGAGGCATTGACCTCTCTCTCTCTCTCTCTCTATATATATATATATATATAGATATCAGTTTACATTCAGTTATGGAGATGATTGCATTAAGTGGAGTATAGTTGGTCGCACTGTTGTGACCTGTCATCATGTATTTGTTGCTACCATGAATACTTCAGAGAGATGATGCTTCTAGATAATTAGGGCTACTGTTGATGTATGCGTTTTCTGCTGTTGGAGAGTACATTATGGAGAGGATGTATTTGTTGTTGTTTCTTCAGAATTGGTTGGACATACGATGCTACTATTACAGAGTTGATCATATTTGTTTGTGCCAGTTGGTCGCATTATATTGTTCTTGCTATATGTTGATGATTTGATCTACTATTACGACATGGATTATGTTATTTTTGCTTAAGGGGAGAGAGAATGTGTTTCAGTTTTTGTTGTTGCTAAGTGAGAGAGTTTATTGTTGCTACTGGTAGGAGATGTGTATTGCTTCTCTAGTGTGTTGTTGATTGGACATAGCTTATGTCCAGGGGGAGTTTATTGCACATATTTTTCAGTTATGTGGGGGAGTGTTGTTTTTATTATTGGTCTTGCACTCCACTGTTCATCACATAAATATGATATTGAGTGGAGTATATGTTTTTGTTGATGGAACCCTTTTCATATTGAGGAGTATATAGCATTTGTCCTTGACATGTTTAGCCCTTTTACATCGTTGTCAAAGGGGGAGAATGTGAGGATGTTGATTAGTTTCAGATGATTTTTTTAGATGGGGTTGACATCAATGCCAAAGGGGGAGATTTTTGGAATTGATGTGTGTTTTAGTTTTGCAGATGTGTTGTTGGTTGGCATTGATATCAACCTAGTTGTTTGGGTTGCAGCTGAGTTGGTTATGCATGTGTATGTGTGGATGCATGTGGCTTGTGTATGGTTGAAGTATAGATGATTGAAGTGTGGATGGTCCTTGTCATGTCTACTACCTTGGATAGCTTGGATATGTGATGATCCTCTTGATCATGTTGTTGCATACAAGTCTTTGTGGCTGCTACAGGATTTACAGTTGAGGAGCCTTGTGATTAGGTCTCCATGTTCCAGCTAGGTCTCTCATGTTGATGATGTTATATATTGGTCTTGGAAAGGAATTACAAGTGTTTGTGAATGTTTGAGATGATTGTACAGGTGTTGGAGGATGTTTAATACATTTTAGAGCTGCATTATGATGGCAAAGATGTTGTGGAATAGTTTGATGACTCGGAGGTTTAGTGTGGTTGTTAGTCGACATCCTAGTCAACACAATTTGACGTGTGATGATGGTACTGATGTTGCAGTGATTTGTTGAAGTGTTGCAGAGGTTCCAGTGACTTCCAGAGGTCTTGCAGAGGCTTTTCAAGCTTTGGAAGAAGTTTGGGAAAGATTTGGGCTAAGGGAAATATGTTTTCCTTCATCCTCTACCCTAATCGCATGGATAATGTGTCATGGGGGCGACTAAAAAGCTCCAGCCGCTTAGAGGCAAGCCCATGCGAGTGAATTGAATATCCATTCGAGTTTTTTTTGGCCTATGGGTACGATCAGAATATTTCATGAGTTTTCTCCAAATTACTCGCATTGTCCAGCTAATGTTTCTATTGTGGCGATGTTCTTGGTTGGAACTTTTCACCATATGGTAGGAAAAGTTCACAGGGCCTCTAGAAGCTTATTAAGGTTGAAGACATCAAAAGGCTAGTGGAGCAAGTGGCTTGATTTGGTTAAGAATCCTATCTCAACCAAATCTAAAGCGGGTGAAAAGAATTGTTGAGTGGTCCATAACCTATAGCATTTATTAAGATACTCAACACAAAAAAATGATAAATACAGTAAGGCTTTGAGTCTATTTGGTTGGTTGTTTTGAGAGTGTTAGTGTATGCTATTGTGGGGGAATTGTGAGTGAGTATAGATTGTTGCAAATACTCACATTGTATTGCAGAGATATATCAAAATTGAGTATGTAGAATTCAATTATTATTTGTGTTGTAGAGTGGAGGAGAATCGGTAGTAGAGAGCAGAGATTGTAGTGAGTAGAAGAGAAGAAATAAATGTCTCCGGGAAAAGTTTCTGATTCATATTTGATGAGCAGAATGATGGAGCTGTTTGGTTTCTCAAGCTGAGTGAATTGAGAACCCAGTCTGAAATATTTATGAAACAAGGTTCACATGGAGGAAGTGAATGCATGGAGGCTTCAAAGTATATAGTGACTTGGCTGATTTGGTAGATTGAATAGATTTCTCTATCCAAACAGATTTGGACAGTCTAATGGTAGTTATGTGAGTATCGTTGATCGTGGTAGCCTTTAGTGGATGTATTCTGTAGATCAGTGAGAGAAACAAATTTCCTATATGATAGGTGCCAACATACTGTGAAGGAAGTCAATTCCTACCGCTTATGGTTGTAAGCTAATCCATGTAAAATTTGTTCAACAAATTAATAGAAGAATTGAGCAGCACAACAACAACAAGGTGGTTTTCTCCCAAAAGGCTTTCCACCAAAAACACTTGTGTCTTCATGTCCATGGTTATTATGCTTTCAATTTATTGTTGCCCTCCTATTAAGATAACGTAATTTTGTGAATGTGCACGGATATTTGATATTGTGGAAAAAAGTTTTAAATTTGATATAAGTGATCTCACTATTGTTTCACCTCCCCCCCTCAGTAGTGATCTAGTCTCCAACAAAAGTATATTGGTACGTGCAACCCGTTCAAGAAAAAGTGGATGGAGAATCCTTGGAGGAGATCTATAAGGTCACTACAAGTAGGGAGGAATATGCCAACCCAACTGCAAATGGGGTGTTGATTTGGCAAAGTATTGGTTTGCGTGCTTGATCTGGATTGGATCATTATATTATTTTTTATCCATCTCGATTCATTTGGAGTGGAAAAAATGGAGGAATTAGTTCACATGATCGTCTTGACCAGGGGGACCCAGTTTGGCAAAACAGGGTCTGAAACCTGATGAGAGAATTGTGAGGCATAAAATGACGTTTTTTGGGGGTAAAAATTTCCCTCTTTGATGCAACACCTTTTCATGTTGTTCTACATGCAGAGATCTTTCCAACGACACAAGAAGTGCGTCAATCAAAGTTCGTATGCAAAATTTATGCCACTCAGTAGTTGACCTTCCTGTTTTCACATCTATAGTTCGAGAGGATGCCCTGTCAACCCCCATTATTCATGGAAAAGGGGTTAGCCACATGTTTTCGAAGTAAAATACTCTAGAAGACTTTATATTGTAACTCTAGTTAAGAGTTGATGTAGTCAAACTTAACCACTAGTAGGCTATCAGGTTATGTTATAACTGGGCCACTAGGAGGAAGAGGCATTCCATTCTTTTGAGAGCATTTTGTTCCATAGTTGAGAAAAGATAAACAGGAGAGATAGGAGGTAGAGAAAACAGGGAGGATCTATGCACTGTAGCCGCCCATAGGCTACAAGCATTACTTATTTATACTTGAATCCATATTTCTAGACAGAGAAAGAGAGTGAAGTGACCTCACCTTCCATCTAGGTTTTCTCCTTAAAGGTTTTACGAGAGAATATCTTATGTCTTATGTGTGTGTGAGCTTATTTTTCAATTCTCAACTTTTTTGCATAATTTCCATTTGCATGCATGCACTAATTACATTTAAATTTATAGATCTAGAAGTTCAATAAAATTGTAATAATGTAAAACTTCTGAATTTTAATATATTATTAACATATTCGTTGCGATGAAATGTCCAGTGGAATATCCATGGAATTTTAAGGATCATTTGGTATAAGAGAAGGTTACTTTGGGTATTGTGTGGATATTGCACGAATCTAGATCAGTGAGGCCACAAATCATAAAACCCTAATCACGATTGACAAATCTGTAAACGAACCTTGTGATCCTATAGGGGTGAGGCTTACGCGGCTGGAACAACAAGTCGCAGATATCAACGACAATGTAAACCTCCTCATGGAAACCCTGAATAGAAAGTTAGGGGTATTTGGAGAAGATGGGGGTTCAAATGTAGAGGATAAATTAGAATATGGATCAAAATATCAGGGAGAAACAAAGAACTAGTCAAAGAAAGAATTCGAGAAAGACCAACCTAGTTTGAGTTTTGTGAATCAGTCCCTATTAAAATGGAATAAAAATTTGATAGCAAACTATATCACAATGAGATCAATGCTCTAAAGTTGAACCATTGGTTGTAACAACTGGAAGTTTATTTCAGTGTCTATCAGATTGAAGAAGGATAAAAAATCTCATTTGCATGGCTAAAATTGGAGGGCCATGCATTGACTTGGTGGGAAAGCCACAAGAAACTTTGAGGTTGGAGGGAGAACCTCCAGTGAATAAGTGGGAAGATTTTAAAACCCTCTTTAAGTCACATTTTTATCCCAATGGGTATGTGGAGGATCAGTCGATCCAGTGGCATTACTTTAGACAAAAGTCGGGCCAAAGTGTGTAGGAGTACAACACAAAATTAATAAACATGGCTATAATGTTGGATATATCTCCAAAGAACCTAGATGTACTCCTCAAGTATTTGGGGGATCTACACCGCCATCTATGTGAGAAAGTGATGATGTTTAAGCCAAATTCGATGGATGAGGCTTGTGTATAGGAACGATACCTTGAGAGCATAGGCCAGAAAAGAGCATAATCAAATGGATCGAAGCAGAAGGAGCAACATTAAGCTTATAAGGAAGGGAAGAAGAAGAAAAAAGGGTGAAAAGAGAAAAATATTATAGCCACAACACACTAGTGCAAAGATCCTAGAAACCATTACAACCACTACAACATTGATGATCATACAAAGGAGAAGTGTTGGAAGTTGCGTCCATAGCTAAACCCAAAGAACAAGAAGAATTATAACAACAAGAAGAATCTAATTCCCAAGGATTCAAGCGACCAAATTATAAGAAGCTTAGACGTGGATGAGAATATCAGTTGTACATCAGTGCTGAAGGAGGTAAATCTTAGTAACCTTTAGCAACAGGAAGAGAAAGAGATGCACAAACTCTTCCATATAAATATATATGTCAAGAAGACAAATCGTTGCTGAGGATATGGAAATTATGTTGACATTTCCTACTTCTAAGATAGTGCTAAAGATCAAAGAAGTTCCCCCTTTGAATGTATTTTATAGTCCCAGGCATAAAGTAGTAATGAGCAAATCAAGGAAAAATAGAAATCTAGATCAAGATCAAGCATCATCCTTAAGAGACACTCCTTTTAAAGTTCTCTGGAAGGGAACACATTCAGCTCTTGATGAAGAACAGAATAGACATTCACAATTCGTAGGAGCTTATGCTAGTGCCACTATCGACAAGGTAACAAAAATACAACTGATTTTAAAAGAAAAGGACCAAATGATTTTGTAGTTACAACAAGATTTCCAGAATGAAAGGCGAGTAATTGAGCAACAATGGTAGGCAAAAATTTCCTAGTTACATAAAGGTTTTAATGATTTCAAACTACAGTTTGAATTTGAAATCAAAGACAAAGATGAACAACTGCAATAGTTGCAACAAAAGATTAGCCAGTTGAAAGAGAGTCCAGAATTGAATGAAGTCTTAAAGGAAGAAGGAGAGCTAAACACTCTCCTCACCAAACAACAGGTTATATTTTATCACAAGTTAATTTTAAGTCATGATTTGTTCAGAACCATTGATTCTTTGATCAATCGGTTATCTGACCTTTGGACGTTTTATGAGAAAATTGAAGAAAAATCTCTGAACATATAGATTGGAAAGACAGTGCTGGAATTGAAGAATCACAAAAATATATTGTTTTCGGTGACTGGGACATCAAAATGAGACAGGAAGAAATGGCTATTATCAAAGCCAAAGATCTCGCTTCAAACTTCACTGAATATATCAATTACACTTTGTTCCAGACCAATCTAATACAAGAATGCCCAAAGGACACTTTGTCAGATGTCAAAGTTCTTAAACAATCATGGCAAGAAGTGCCCAACAAAAGGATTTAAGATATTCAGAGTTTATAAGAAATAAACCTTGAAAGTTATTGACATTTTTTGGTGAACCCGCACTGTCGGTGGCTAGTGCTAAGGTGTCTATCTAATGCAATGACCAAACTCCTTCCAGCACTCAATGATTAGTATTTATGGGGCAAGTGCATATGCATCCAATTCATCCCCCCCAACTGAATCCAATGACAGATACATGTGGACTCAGAAAATAGATGCAGAATCAGCCTAGAGCATAACCATGAGTTTCTTGTTGCAACAGATGTTATCTTTAGCTTTGATTTATTTTTAGCTTAATTTGTTAAAGTTTTTGGAGACATTATTTAGTTTACTATTTTTTTAATTTTAATAGGCTATTTAAACCCCTTTCATGCATTTATAAAGGGGTTCTGAGTTTTTGAAAGACAACTTTGAACTTGCATTATTGTTTAAATCCAAAGTTATCTTATTGAGAAGCAGAGCCTGAAGCTATCTTTTCTTTTAGCACAATGATGACCTATCAAGTACTATTATCTTTGTATTGATGTTATGTTTAATTGAAATAGATAGTAAATTTCTTGTAGATTATTTCATTATATAAATGCTTTGAATACAGTCATACATTGTCACTATTGATGTGCAAGATTGTATCTTGTGTGGTTATATATGAGATATCGAGTTCTTATATGTGATTGAGTTTTAATAAAATGAATTAATTAACTATTTAATTAATTTAGTTATCTTATTTTTTTCTTTTCATTAAGTGTTTAACGATCTATATTGTTGCATGCTTTGTGAAATCTCTCTATGAATTGCATATAGAGAAATCTTATTCCTAGGAAATAATTACGATAAGTTTAATTAGTGATATAATCCTTTTCTTTTGAATCATTCCATTAGTCTCAGTTTGTTCCATATTATTGTATTGTATCTCTTTAAAATGGGAAATTGATCCCTTTATCCCCAGTCAAACCCACCATTTTCGACAGAGAAGGAGTTGTCTTAAGCTCCCAACTGGGTGGTATTCCCCAATGTCGAGGAACATATATTCTAGCCTTCAATATGTGGGAAACATTTCAACATGGCCAATGTCACTACCATATATCCATAAATAAATTGGGTTGATATTTTATACACATCCTCACAGGCATCCAAAAGTTCCTATAGGAGAAATCTACACCAATTCAGTTGCGTGCCCTACACACAAGCCTACACAATTGAGATGGTGTCTACTGTGCAATCACCTCATGAAACGTTTTGCATAAGCTTCCTAAAAATCATGTAACATGAAAATTTGATATTCGACTTATTAATAGGCTCTACTATAGCACCCTTGTCTCCTCGTTGGGTACCATATCTGTTATAGTAATTATTGTCACATGTTTCTTTCCTCTCTCAGACCTAGTTTGGAAAGAAGTTGATGCGACAGATCCGACAGTTGATAGCCCTGTGAGCCTCTGAATATGGGATACTCCTTATATAGCCATAAATATCCTCCATGCATCCGACTAATGAGCATTTTTGTGCACTTCACTATTGCTCCTTGTGTGCTGAAGACTATAAGACTTCTTAAATTCAACAATGTCAATTGTTGAATTCCCTTAAAATATTCAGTGGACAAACTCACATTGTCTTTGGTAATAGGAATTGTGTATACCTCCCATTTTAGTTTTGGAAACTAGAATGAGCCGGGGAGGTCGTTGTCAACAAACACAACGTTATCATATTTGTGATAGAGAGGCTCTCTCTTTTTCACTCTGGAATCTTGTTCAACTTCTAGAATAGAAGTTATGGTCTTCGTCATTGTCGTAGAGTGACGTGGGTACACAAAGAACACAAGGGCTTGGACTTGGGCTTGGAAGAGAGAGAATGAGCGACAAACTCCAGACTTAGAAATTCGACCACCTTGTCTTTCGGTTCTGAGAAACTTATCATTGCCATGAAGACTAAATAAAACTACTCAACATGATGTTTTTTATTAGACCACTTA
Organism: Pinus taeda; assembly: GCA_000404065.3. Taxonomy (NCBI): domain Eukaryota; kingdom Viridiplantae; phylum Streptophyta; class Pinopsida; order Pinales; family Pinaceae; genus Pinus; species Pinus taeda. The sequence goes on from APFE030799488.1 coordinate 135,071, forward strand.
TCTAATTAATATGGTAACTTCCCCACTTAGTCTCAATAGTAGCAGCAGTAAAGGCGGGTGAATCAGACCTGACTTGGATGAAGCAAAAAATGAGAAAGGATGGTGGAATATATTGGTAATTATGATGCAATGATGGAAGATGCCTAGAATTTGATGAATAATCATGTTAGGGGTATGACGGGAAATATTTAATCCAACTTTTAACTGACACAAGGAATTATTGCTTAATTATGACATATATGACCACTAACACATGTGAATCCTCGACCACAAGCAGTTACGGTGGGGTAGAATTAATTCTGCAACTAAAAGGCCCGACAAAAATTTATTCTTAATTGACTCTTACTAGAAAAAAAAAAAACCAACTAATCTTAACTGACGCAACTGATATACTAAATGAATCAACTGACTCTAACTAAACCTACCCGCAATCTCCTTGCAAAGATTAAATCAATTTGGTGTAGAAATGCTTGAGCCATGGAAAGGTTTCAGGCATGCACCATTCACACATCTGGCAGTAAGTCACCACCCAGTTGTATGAGCTTGATAAATCATGATTCCTTCACTTCTCCAACAATAAAGGATCCCAACAATGCATTTGCAACTTCCCAGGAAACTTTAATAATTTAATGTCGTATAGGAAAACATGTTCTCCAACTGTAAATTATTTCTGATTGACATTCTTATCATGCCATGTCTTATGCCTCTACTTCTCGTAGTTTAGTGGAAATCTGCCAAAAAACTTGATCCAGATGGATATTGGTGGCCACCCACCAATTCCACTTGGATTCCCACCATTGTTTCTTTCAGTTTTTTAGTTTCCTTAATTGTAGCACAGTTTACTATTTTTAACAACTTTTCGGGTCTTAAAATTTTGGAGTTGTTTTGAGACCTTGTTGTGGTAAAAACACAACCCCCCCATTTTTGAAGTAAACACATCAATAATGGGGACCCTTTCTATAAAAAAAATCGCTAAACACCTTTTAGGATTTTCATTTAGTTGATTATCCTACGCTTTTGTTAATTTTTCATTTTCTTTGGATTCTTGTTTTGATTGCTTTGTTAGAATCCATTTTTTATAAGCTTCCCATTGACGCTTGTTTCGCCTCATTTGGTCAACTGGTTTGAAAATGGTACTCTTTTGAAGTCTCGTAATTTATCTAGCCTCGGTTAAAATGTATAAAATGTATAATATTGCATTTTGTAAATAAATTAGCTCAATAATGCATTTATTTTAAATATTAACCCCTAGTTAGTTCTTAGTGACATTTTTTTATTTTTTTACTTATACAACCAAATTATTAAGCATCGGGATTTAAGAAATTTACTCCAATTTCCAAATCAATTACTAATCTTAAAAAACCCATAATATCCAAATGACTGTAGTTTATTTTTATTTTTTTTATTTATTTTCCAAGTGGTTGTAGTTTATTTTTATTCTTTTTATTTATTTTCTAAGTTACTGTAATTTAGAAACTAAACTTTCTTTAAAATAAAACCAAAACAAAATTGATATTTTAATGATAAATTTTAAATTAATTTAATTAAAATAAAAATGTAATACATAATATTAAAAAAATAAAAAATTAAAAATTATTAAATTGCATCAGAAAATCCGGAAATCGGATGGGAATCGCATCGGAAAATTTATATATTGCAAACTTTAAAATCCCCAATAACATATTTTCCCCAATCACCGATATGCAATAGTTCAATAATGCAACATGGCATTAACCAAAATAGCATGACTTATTTATTATAAAAGTTGCACTCATATGTTTTATTATGAAGTTTCACTCATACGTGAGTGAATGAAGGTAGGTAGGTTAATTTTAATTAATATATATTAATTATAAATAATAAATTTTAAATTAATTAAAATTAATTAATATATAAAATTAATTAAATTAAAATTTAATTTTTATTTAGTATTAATTAGTTTATAAATAGATTATATTAATTAGTTATATTAAGATTAATTAATAATAGTTTATTAATTAATCAGTTTAGTTTATAATTAACAATTAAATTAGAATTAATTATTAGATAATTAAAATTTTAATTTAGGATTTAATTTTTAATTAAAATTTTGATTTTTAGCCTAGCAATAGAAATTCTAGAATTGTGTCAGAATTGACTCACCAACTTTGGAAGCCCATAGATTGAGTTTCACTTGGCCAAATGAAGCCTAGGACGACTCATTGGAAAGATAAAATCAAAGAGATTGGAAAGATAAAATTAAGGAGAATATTTCTGAGGAGGTTTCACTAATAGATTTGATCATTTATTGGGTCAAAAATCAAGTAGAAGATCAAGCTACGAATTTCTAAAACAAAATCAATTTTCTGAGTTTTATTTTCTGCATTTTCATTTGTCCAAGCCTCTTCTCAATGCAGATCCATTCGTCAAAAATATCTTTGGCTAATCAAACCATCCCATGTATCAATAGAAAGCTTACATTCTATTTTCAATTATTTATTTAATTGAATTTGATTGGATTTATTTCAAATGCAAGCAATGATATTTTGATTTTATTGTTGCATTTTAATTCGTTTTGATTTCTTTTTGCAAGAAAACAGTAGAAGAAATATGGAAAAAAAGGATCTCAATCAATGAGAAAGCTCCAACAATTAAATATTGGAATTTTGAGCAAATAAAATTAGATTGGGCAGATTTCTCTTCAACAAACTTTCCTCTTAAGAATTCCTTCACAAATAGTATAAATAATAGATTGCATAATGTAACAAGGGGTTGCTCTCCTCTGCAATTTTAGACTTCTAAAAACACTTCTGTAATAGAAATTTAGAGTTGTAGGAGAGAGGAGAGAAAATTTCAGATCTAGGGATTATTGAGGATTTTCCCTTTGTATCTTGAATTATGCATGAAAGGCAAAGTTTGCACTATTGTGGCTTTAGCTTTGAAAGTAGAAGTTCAAGCAATGTAAAGAGCTGTTGGAGACCAAGGACAGAGAAATGGATGCAATAAATTGGTATTTCTAATACTACTGTTTCAAATATCAGTGTCATTTTTATGGTAGCAAGAATGTGTCATTTTATTCATGTTTGTGCACTATTGTCAATATGGGTAATTTGTCTCAATGTTGTTATTATGTATCTCTGTTCTTATGGAATAAATTCTGATTTATGAGTAACTACTTACTCATAAATCTGTCTTATAAAATTGGTTTATTAAATAGTATTGTGTTATGAACTATTTATGCATATTATTGTTTAATTATTGGATTTATTGATTTGATAATTAATATCATTTTTGTGAACTACTTCCTAGAATGTTGTAGGTTTATTATTTCAGTTAATAGGTTTCAATAGATTGTGTTTTGGTATCTGTAATATCAGTGAATTGAACTACTTCATTAACTTGATATTCATTATAAACAAGACATGTTTAAATCCCAATATTTTAATTATCTTGCTCTTAGTTGAGTTAAATCTATATCTGCCTAATTAAGATAGGATTTAGATTAGTTTCTTTTGCTTGCATCTTAGAATAAGCTTGCATTTAAAGTAATTCCTATATTCTTTTAAGTCATTTTCTCAAAGAGGCAAAACTTTAGTTGTGGCTTAGCTGAACCCAAATCAGCTTAAGGGTCATTCTCTTGCCTGATGAGTAAGAAGAAGTGATCTGATATCCCTGTCTATTGGTAGGTAAAAATACATCATAAACCAATAGCAATAGGGAGAAGGTAACTGAACTTAGTTAAACCAGTCGGAGCCACCATACCAAACAGAAAATGAGCTGCTTCAAGGTCCGGACCGGGTGGTTATCCCCCATTGTTGTTGCAATAATTTTCGAGGCATCAACACTTTTGGCGTTAGGAGAAGGGCCTGAGATTTTTGTCTGTTGGAGTCTTTTCAATTTTAATATTTTAAATCACGATGGTTCCTCTTAAGCTTCCAATTTGGAGGTGTATCCATGGACATGCATCTTCCAATACTTCACCAGAAGTGGTAAGACTCTTGTCTCGGGTAAAATTTAGTGGTAAGAGAAATTCTTCTACTTTTAATCATGTCTTTCAATTTATTCAAAATGTTTCAAATTATGATTTTCAAGGAATTGATGAAGGCATCTTATGCAGAATTTTTACTCTCACATTTGCGGCAAAAACCAGAAACTGGTGTACAACTCTTCCAGTTGCCTCAATCCATAGCTGGGATCAATTTGTTACAATTTTCAATTGTAAATTTGACAGCTATGATTATGAACAGGTATGTGATGAAATTGAATATCTACGAAGGTTTCAAAATGAGTCTGTTAGTGATTTTAATTTTTGATTTCATTTGAATTGTTTAAGATTTAAAGTCGAAGATAAACCTACAGAAGAAGAATCATTAGATTGGTTTGAATATATTTGCTCTCTTCTCTCATTCCCAATCCATATGAAATTAATTCAAGTTTTGTGCCATCCCCTTCCAATATAAATGAGAATTCCAATATGGATGTCCAAATAAATTGTGATGAAGTGGTTTCACAAAGCTTGGAAAATATTTCAAATCAAATACAAGAAGACAATAACAACAATTTTGAAGAAAGAGCCGCCTTGAAATCTGAAAGCTACTCTACAATGAATTCAAAAAATCAGATTGCAAATCATCAAGTACAAGCAGCAATCAAAGTAAATAATAAAATGCAAACTGCTGTACAAATTTCTGAATTTTTCCATGATGAACAAATGTTGAAATCAGAACAGCAAAGCAGTCTTCTTCAAGAAAGCATGAGCACACAAAGGAATGATTTAGAATCTGAAATTTATAACCAGCGTAATCTACGAGAGTTCTCAAACCGAGACATTTTTAATTGCATTATTTCAAATTCACATTTTTCTCGTTATTCTGATATTTTTAATGATGGTAAGTTTTCCTCTCTTGGTATTAATGATGTTTCAGAAGAGGATGATCTAAATGACATACCAATTAATTTTTATCAAGATAGAGAAACAATTATTAATCATCCTTTTGCTATTAATGAACATGAAATTCTTGTTCCTCATTGTTTTGATATATTGGATGAGATAGAAGGGAATTTTAGAGAATCTTGTGAAGTCATTTATGATAATTACTCTAATATTGAGGATGTTGATTTCTATTCTTCTAAAGAGAATCCTCATGAAAAATTCAAATAACATCTGTGAATGAGGAACGTTTCAATTTAAAAATTATTCCAACCTATCCTCATTTTAGAGTAGCAATTATCTTCATGATTTCACCATTCAAGAAAACATTCCAATTTATGATTCATATCATGATCAAGCTCTTATTCCTACTCATAATCTTAATTTGTTTCCTAGTTCACAAGTTGGAATTCAAAATTACTCAAATTCCATAATTTTGGCCAATTATTATGAAAAAGAAATCATTTCAAAATGATCCCAATTGTGCTGTAACATTAGTTGTAACAATAGTGATTTCATTTTATTTTTGTTTCCTCACTTCTTTTGTTTAAAATTAGATTTTATTTCTAATTTTATTTTTTAAATTTTTGACACTATATGTTGGCATATTGAGCACTTTACTGTCAAACATTTAATTGATGCATTGCCCTGTTTGAAAATTGAAGCTTTATATTATAATCAAGAGCATCAAAAGCTATTTCAATTTCAATGTCAATCGATGTTCATCTTTTATCAAAAGCTTCTATCTTTTCAAAGGCAATATCAACAAAATAATGTATTTTTAGAAATCTGCCAGCAATCCAATATAATTAATAATTTTCCATTTCATTTGAAAGATTTCCATCCATTTTTCATTAATTCATTTGAAAAATATTTGGAAAGTTTTCTTTTATGGAAGATTGTCAATAATTTGACATTTGTACATAATACTAACAATTTTTTCAGGCCTTTGAAATTAAAAGCTCATCTTCACAATCTGGCCTATCATCTCCTCTTTTGAACATTTCTCAATCATTAATGGAAATCCATCCAGGTTTCTATGATCCAATTGGTATTGAATTGGAAAGGAAATTTCAAAAGAAATAGATTTTAATTAAGTTGCTAACAATAACTGTACATTTTGATTTCATATTTATTTTCCTTAGTTTAGTTAGATTTGTATTTTTATTACTACCATTTGAATTGTACATACATGCATGAATTAAAATGAAAAAATGGTTACATTGGAAATACGATTATACCTAGTCATTTTCATGTATATGGTTAGAATAAGAGTATAATTAATTTTGTTTGTTTGTTTTATGTAGTTAATTTATTTTTAATAGTTCTGCAGATTAAAAATAAAACAAAGCAGTCAACCCTTCTCATACATTTTCAGTGAAACATTTTTTTCCTATTAGAAAGTTTTAATTCTTGTTTTCTTTTTTTAATTTCTTACAGCAATACCTCTACTCTGCTTATTTTGAATAATCTCTAGATGAAATTCAATTAAGGTTGCACTTGGCATCGATCGCCTCAAAGCCACTTTTCTACATTGCGGGATTTTCTTTTAAAATTTATATGCCAAGGATTTGAGGATATAAAAGCTTCATGATCCCATTATCCCATGAAATGTATGACTGTCTATGATAAGATTAGTTCTAATTCAATCATTATTAGTCAGTCTAACCTTTCACGGTAATCATATGAAGTTCATATTATCTTCCTTGAAAATTGTTAAGGATGTCCATTCTGCTGTGTGCACACATCCAAATCTGTTTTGATATTTTTCCACAATTAGTGGCTTTATCCCATTCTGATCTTTAGTTTATTATTTGATGCTATGATACGCATCATATTCATTTACTAAAGGCATTATTAAACAGTCAATATAACAATATAGATTCTTCTCAAGTTATTGGGAATAAGCAGAGGTAATAAATTGTTGTTTCAATTCAAAAGGGAAGCCTATTTTCATATTTATTTCTAGTAAATTTTACATTTCCTAAACATGAATAAATAGATTTTATTTAGGTTGATTGCACATTCCGATTTAGAATAAATGATGAGATGATTTTGAACAAAATCAAAATTTTGATAAATCCAAGGAAGAATTTGAAGATTCATGAGGTAAAAACTACAGAGAATTTCCTTCCAGGTACGCATTCACAAGTTCATTCTCATCTATCATTAGTTTATCTTTTTCTTAGTTCATTTTTATTTTTGTTTTGTTTTATTTGTAGGTTTTCATTTGTTTTCAAAACTTGAAATAAGCAGCAAACCCATTTCAAATTTGCAATAGGTTCAAGAAAATTTTATTTTGTGATTCATTAGAATTTGAACATTTTTAACTTTGTTTTCAACCATCAGAAAACCCAATTGAAATTTCAAGCAATATCATAGGATTCAACTTGATTTTCATATTGCTGATACTTCAATAAAAATATTCGCAATATTATCATCTCACTCATCTTCGTCAATCATTCCATTCTGATATCACATCATCCATATCACAACCATTTGTAGTGAAATATTTCATCTGAAGTAGCTTTTAGAATTTTTTGATAACAAATTGTTTAATAAAAGATCTCCGATGTATTACCTGGCTCATATGTCATATCACATTTCGCATATCGGAGGTTTGTAGTTGAATATACTTCCATTATCTTGAATCGCCAATCTCCGATAAACGACTTTACCATATGCGATGACCACATAATTCCGGACCTGATATGAAAGTAAAATCAAGCTTATAAAACATCGTGTCCATTCAATCGCAATAATGGTAGGAGCATAATTTTAAAGCACCGATGTCTCGGATTCGATATGTTACTAATTTTTTATCATAAAATTATCGAGTCCACTCTTTATCGCATATCGGCATCACAAGAATCATATTGTGTTACATTGGGTACCAAAAGCTCACCAAACGCCGATTAGCATCGTTGATTAGCAATCGCCGATATCGCAATTACTTCATTGCATTTTTATTTATGCTCACATCACATCTCCGAATCTGCGATGCGCAATGTGCAATGTGCAAAGTACAATGCGGTGTGCGATCTGCGAATTGTAACACGACTATCCCCGATCCGCAATATAACAGTTCTTCGATAGTGTGATCGCTACTTCTCGTCGCACATATTTTCTTCGCATGATCTCATATTGGCAATTTGCTATTTCAACCTCTGATGCAATAGCTTCCAATGCATGCCTCTAAGCCATTAACATTTAATTAATATATGGCATAGCAACAAAGGTGAAGTCTTGCAAATTAAACTTGAAGCATGGTGAAGAAACATGTGATGCGAAACATCCGATACAGCAATGTGTTATTTTAAAAAACAAGCTTGGGTAACCACTATGGTAAGAAAGCAGTTAATGACCAATTTACAGCATATTTAAATCATTTTCATTTCTCATATATTTCAGTTTTAAATATATAATTCCATAATTAAAAAAGGAATTCAAGACCTCTCTATCTTCGTATTTAAACTTTATTATCTTGGATTTAGTCTTGATTCTGGACAATTTATAAAATCCTGGAATTTATATGAAACTTATAGTATTTTGAGAAACGTTCATTACTGCAAATTCTCACTCTCATTTCTGATGTATTTGTATTAATTTCAATTCCCTCGAACACTAAGCATTCCATTTTTACATTTTACTGCTTGCTTTAGTGTAAATAAAATAAATAATGATTTTGGGTTATATGATTTTGGTTAGTTTGACTTCTTCATGTTTTTAATGTTAATTAAAATAAGAAGTCAACTAGTTTGGAGAAACTGATACCTTTCAGGTAAGATCAAAAGCAATTATCCAATGGTAAGATTCATGTACCAACTTTCATTAATTTTCATTTCGTTACTTTAGTTTCAGTTTTATTTTTCTGATATATAAATTTGTTTTGCAGCTCTTCATAAAAAGCTTCCAACCCTCTGTCGGATCATATTTTCGAAGTCCTATACTCTTCTCTTGGCTTTATTTCAAGAAGCAGCGATAATCTTCATTGAAACAGCTACACCAGGAAGTTTCTGAACCTTTAGTTTGTTTCTTTAAGCATTCATTTTAAATTAGAAAATGATTAAGATGATGCTTTGAAACAAGAAGATTGATATCAGACAGAAGATTTTCATTGTGGCTGAATTTTATCGTCACTGCTATCTAAAAGCCTAAAACACTTACAACCCTGCAATGTATCATTTTTCTAAATCTCAACATAAGAAGGAATATTTACACGATTATTTTCTTTTTCTTTATATTGTTGAGACATTGGTATAAAAATTCGTGTTTGAGTTTATCTTTTGAAACTTGGATTTTTCTTTCCACTTTTAAAATTTCTTCATTTTTGTTTTGTTTGCTGATTTCTTTTCACTTTAGCATAAGAATTCTTTTCTTTTGGTTTTTCAGTTTTGATTTTGGTGACTTTGTCGTGATTTATATGGAAGGCCTACTTGTTACCTAACAATGATTAGCATACATGGAGGAAAGTTGTTAATAGTCACCTATTAGCTTTTTTTTAAATCTCATAGTAAAGTTTGATTTTCTTATTATAAAGATAGAATATTTAAGAGATTACCAATCAAGAGAAGTTGGCAAAGTATCATAAAACCTGAAAAATTTCTTTTTCATCAAATTGTAATCATTTTGAGATTTCAAAATTTCATTAGGATCTTTCAAAGTTCTATTATCAGTCAAGAAAAGTTATTTTTAACCAAGTAAAGACACTTTACAGTAAAGCACCTTTCACTCTGAAATTGTCATTTTTAACACTTAAGGAGTCAATGATTCTCCCTGTCTCAGAAGGTCTTATTTTTCTAGAGTGTGATCCAAAAGTATATTTAAACTTAAAAGATAAGAAGTCTCATTATGAGCTTGCTTACCATGATCATAGGGGAAAAAGAGGCTGACATTACCAACACTACTAAACAAACCAGGGTAATGGCGTATGATTGCAAAAAATTATAAGACAAGGGGTCTCATCACAAGCCAGCTTGTTCGGTCTAATTATAACCAGTGAATGGCATTGTCAACTATCTGGCTACCAAACCAGGACAATGACTTAAAAAAATAAATAAATAAATAAAAAATAAACATATATATGGATTTATCTCTAGGTCAAGAATTTTTAAAGAGATGGGATTCTGAATCATTGATGATTAAAAGGTAACCCTGTCGAGACTATAGATGTTTGCTGGCAGCAGTGGCTCTACCTGTGACAAATGAGTATATTTTAAAAGCTAAGCTGTAAAGTGACCCCTGTTTTATCTCTACAACTAATCAAGCACTGATATAGAGTTTTGAAATATTTTAATCTATGAGGAATTTTAAGAAAAATTATAGTTAGATGATTCTTGTTTTTATTCAAACTAATGAACCTAGTCAAGCATTTCAAGCATAATTCTCTCTTCTTTAATTATTTTTACTTTTATTTTAGGAAAATCTCATTCATATCAAATAAAGACAACTGGTTCTTCTCCTGTGTGTTGCCATTGTTGTGGTAAAAACACAACCCCCCCATTTTTGAAATAAACACATCAATAATGGGGACCCTTTCTATAAAAAATTTGACTAAACACCTTTTAGGGTTTTCATTTAGTTGATTATCCTACGCTTTTGTTAATTTTTCATTTTCTTTGGATTCTTGTTTTGATTACTTTGTTAGAATCAATTTTTTATAAGCTTCCCATTGACACTTGTTTTGCCTCATTTGGTCAACTAGTTTGAAAATGGTACTCCTTTGAAGTCTCGTCATTTATCTAGCCTGGGTTAAAATGCATAAAATGTATAATATTGCATTTTGTAAATAAATTAGCTCAATAATGCATTTATTTTAAATATTAACCCCTAGTTAGTTCTTACTAACATTTTTTTATTATTTTACTTATACAGCCAAATTATTAAGCATCGGGATTTAAGAAATTTACTCCAATTTCCAAATCAATTACTAATCTTAAAAAATCCATAATATCTAAGTGACTGTAGTTTATTTTTATTCTTTTTATTTATTTTCCAAATGACTGTAGTTTAGAAACTAAACTTCATTAAAATAAAACCAAAACAAAATGATATTTAATGATAAATTTAAATTAATTAATAATTAATTTACTAAAATAAAATTTAATATAATATTAATAAATAAAAAAAACAAAAATTATTAAATCGCATCGGGAAATCGGATGGGATCGCATCGGAGATTTTATATATCGCAAGTTTTAAAATGCCGATAGCCTCTTTCCCTGATCGTTGATATGCGATGGTTCAATAAGGCAACATGGCTTTAACCAAAATAGGATGACTTATTTATTATAAAAGTTGCACTCATGTTTTATTATGATGTTTCACTCATACGTGAGTGAATGAAGGTAGGTAGGTTAATTTAAATTAATATAT
>APFE030799488.1:150633-193542 GCA_000404065.3 Pinus taeda
ACAATTAAATTAGAATTAATTATTAGATAATTAGAATTTTAATTTAGGATTTAATTTTTAATTAAAATTTTGATTTCTAGCCCAGCAACAGAAATTCCAAAATTATGCCAGAATTAACTCACCAACTTTGGAGGCTCATAGATTGAGTTTTACTTGGCCAAATGAAGCTCAGGACGACTCATTGGAAAGATAAAATCAAGGAGAATATTCTTTAGGAGGTTTCACTAATAGATTTGATCATTTATTGGGTCAAAAATAAGCAGAAAATCAAGTTACAAATTTCTAAAACAAAATCAGTTTTCTGAGTTTTATTTTCTACATTTTCATTTGTCCAGGTCTCTTCTCAATGCAGATCCATTCGTCAATAATATCCTTGGCTAATCAAACCATCACATGCATCAATAGAAAGCTTACATTCTATTTTCAATTATTTATTTAATTGAATTTGATTGGATTTATTTCAAATGCCAGCAATGATATTTTGATTTTATTGTTGCATCTTAATTCATTTTGATTTCTTTTTGCAGGGAAACAGTAGAAGAAATATGGAGAAAAGGATCTCAATCAATGAGAAAGCTCCAGCAATTAAATATTGGAATTTTGAGCAAATAAAATTAGATTGGGCAGATTTCTCTTCAACAAACTTTCCTCTCAAGAATTCCTTCACAAATAGTATAAATAATAGATTGTAGAATGTAATAAGGGGCTGCTCTCCTCTGCAATTTTAGACTTCTAAAAGCACTTCTGTAATAGAAATTTAGAGTTGTAGGAGATAGGAGAGAAAATCTCAGATCTGGGGATTATTGAGGATTTTTCCTTTGTATCTTGAATTATGCATGAAGGGAAAAGTTTGCACTATTGTGGCTTTAGCTTTGAAAGTAGAAGTTCAAGCAATGTAAAGCATTGTTGGAGACCAAGGACAGAGAAATGGATGCAATAAATTGGTATTTCTACTACCACTGTTTCAAATATTAGTTTCATTTTTATGGTAACAAGAATATGTCATTTTATTCATATTTGTGCACTATTGTCAATATGGGTAATTTGTCTCAATGTTGTTATTATGTATCTCTGTTCTCATGGAATAAATTCTGATTTATGAGTAACTACTTACTCAGAAATCTATCTTATAAAACTGGTTTATTAAATAGTAATGTGTTATGAACTATTTCTGCATATTATTGTTTAATTATTGGATTTATTGATTTTATAATCGATATCATTTTTGTGAACTACTTCCTAGAATGTTGTTGGTTTATTATTTCAGTTAATAGGTCTCAATAGGATGTGTTTTGGTATCCATAATATCAGCTAATTGAACTACTTGATTAACTTGATATTCATTATAAACAAGACATGTTTAAATCCCAATATTTTAATTATCTTGCTCTTAGTTAGGTTAGATCTATATCTGCCTAGTTAAGATAGGATTTAAATTAGTTTCTTTTGCTTGCATCTTAGAATAAGCTTGCATTTAGAGTAATTTCTATATTCTTTTAAGTCCTCTTCTCAAAGAGGCAAAACTTTAGCTGTGGCTTGGCTGAACCCAAATCAGCTTAAGGGTCATTCTCTTGCCTAATCAACAAGAAGAAGTGATCTGATATCCCTGTCTATTGGTAGGTAAAGATACATCATAAACCAATAACAATAGGGAGAAAGTAAGTGGGCCTAGTTAAACCAGTCGGAGCCACCATACCAAACGGAAAAGGAGCTACTTCAAGGTCTGAACCGGGTGGTTATCCCCCATTGTTGTTGCAACGATTTTCGAGGCATCAACAGGCCCTAAACGATGTTTTTTTGGCAATATTTTACCAATAATTTTTTGTCTAAAATCATATTTTTTGTCATATTCCTCAGATATATCTTTCCAACGGGGTATCATGCACATCAAACAGAGATAAGATGACCAAGTCATGACCCCGGGAAGTTGGTTGTCCAACTAACCCTAATGGGGCCCATAAACTCTTAGTGTTATATCTCCTCGGTTTAAGGTTTTGGTTGTTTAGGTTTTTCTCTTATTGTTCAATATTAAAAGGCCCTTGAACCTCATTGTAACACAGTTCATAGGCATGTAGCTGCCACATCTCTTTTCAGAGATAAGCTAGCATTGCTCGAGCTAGTCTTATTTCCATTTTGCTTGTAAGCATTATTTTAGTATTTGATATTAATGAAATGAAGTGCTATTTCTACTGCACCTTTGTATTTATGGTTATATCTGTAATTTTTTGCATTCCTATCTAAATCCGGATCAAACCTCCCCTCATCTAGTTCGCAGAGCTCTTCTAACCGCTTTAGGATTGAGTCTTCCTCCATCATGTGAATGCCCTATTCAATAAAGAGGATGAGGATGGTACATTTGGCAGGTACTACAACTTCTCATCCATATACTAATTGTAAGGGTGTATACTAGTGTAAACACTTGACATATGTACGATAAGCGCATAGCATGGCTAGCACATGTTCATCCCAATCATCCCTATTTGTTGAACAGATCTTGGTGAGTCCCTCTCTAATATTTTGCTAAAGGCCTCTATAATACAATTTTCTTGAGGGTGATAAAGGATTCTCTTATGGTGTTGTACCATGAAGTTCTAAAGTAATGAGGTGAGAGTTTCATTTAGGAAATGGGTCCCTCGGTCATTGGTGAGGCTTCGAGGGTAGCCAAATCGAGTGATAATATTCTCAAAAATGAATTTTGTGGCAGTGTCTACAGTACAATCCTTAATTGGTGTTGCTTCAACCCATTTAGTAAAAGACTTTGTAGCGGTAATAATGTACCAGGCATGTCAGTTTCGTGTCGGTTCGTTGATAGGTCCTACAAATTCAATTTCCCATTCATCAAAATATTGTAGTGATTGCACTCGTTTCAACAATATCTCATCTTGGTGCGATGGTTTTCCAACCCTTTGACATACATCACACCTCTTGGCATATTCCTTTGCATCTTGAAAACCACCATAGTCCCTCCTGCAAAACTTTCCTCCTGGTGACCTTCCCGTCAACATGTCCTCCTGCAACTCTTGAATGACAATCCCATAATACATCTTGTCTCTCATTATACCAGACACATCTGTACAATATCTGATCAAGGCCCAACTTGTACAGTTGTCCTACAATCAACTGATAATATACAACACGAACCACCATGTGCCTTCATTGTGTTATCATGTACTCTTTTGGACATTTACTTATGGTTAGAAAAGTTGCAATATCCTCCTGGTAGTCTGGTATGGCTTCAACTCGAAACAGGTATATATCTAGTAGTTAATAATCTACTGATCCCCTAGTTCCGCCTGACTCTAATCGAGAAAGGTGATTGAGCCCCACATTTAGTCTGCTTGGCTTGATAATTACTTCAAAGGTGAATTCTAGAACAATAGAAGCCATGTGAAAAATCCTTCCTTCAGGCATAGGATTATCTACCAAGTATTTCAAGGCAGAATGATTAATAAAGAATTTGAACAGACCCCCAAGAGATAGTGATGAAACTTTTGTAAAGAATATACCCTCGCAAGTGCTTTGCGCTCATTCGTGGTATAATTATTTTCTATTATGGATTATTTCCTACTAGCGAAGTAAATGGGTTGGTCAAGATTTCCATCTCGGGCTAAGCTAAGACAACACCAAAGGTGACACTTGAGGTGTCAATGTGGACATGGAATTGTGCTTTCCAATTTGGATAAACTAACATTGGTGTGCTTGCTAATTTTTCCTTCAACACATTAATAGCAACTTCATATTCATTTGACCAGACAAACGTTTCGACTTTATTTAGTAGCTTCTCCAGTGACGCGATGATCCAATCATAGTTTCAGATGAACCTCCTATAATATCATATGTGACTAGCGGTGGGTATTAATTATTTCACAGTTGTTGGTGGCTCCATATTTAGGATTACTATGACCTTAGCGGGATCAACACACACTCCATCCTTGCAAACTATATGGCTCAGAAGTATCTCACAAGGAACAATAAATATGCACTTCTTTATTTTAGATAAATATGCAGTTATCTAAATCAATCGAACATCACTCTGAGCAGACTAGAGTGATTCTTTAGCAAACTATAAATGGTCTAGCCATACATGTAAACTTCTAAAAAATTGTCAATATAATCTATGAAAGCAACAATTACAATCCTAAGGAATATTGTTGCTGCATCTTTGAGTCCAAAGGGCATAACATGGTATGCATAGGATCCCCATTCAATAGTGAACATGATTTTCTTCTTGTCCTCCTCTGCAATCTGAACCTAGTGGTAAATAGAGAATCCATCTATAAATGAGTAAGCTTCAATTTTTGTCATATTGTTTAGGACTTTGTCGCTTAATGGGTTAGGAAAGGGGTCATGAAAACAAGCATTGTTCATGCTTCAAAGATCTACACATACTCGAATCTCTTCAGTGTCCTTCTTATTCTGTATGAAAATTGGGTTGACCCATTTAGCCTCTTCAACTGGGAAGATAATCTCTTTCGCAACATTTTATCTATCTCCTTTTTAAATTTCTCTTTGACTCTCAGATTTAGTCTATATGGCCGATGTTTCACTGGTTTTGCATCCAGTTTAAGCACAATCTTCATCTCCGCTAACTCCCCCTTGATCCCCTTAAGTTCTGCAACCTACACAGGGAAAAAATATTTGTACTCTCTCAGGAGGTCAAAGATTTCCTTAGTAGTTTTCTTATCCTAGTAATCTCTGATTGAGTATAGTTTCATATTTTCATCAGTGTTGATGTTATTTTTTTGCAACTTTAGAGATAATAGTTGTGGACCATTAGTTACAGGCCCATCTTCAACATTTTGTTCCCCCTCAGTTTCTTTGAACTTCAGCTGTCTCAATTCCTCCAGGTCATTCTCATTTAGATCTCGTTTGATCTTTCCACAAGTTATGGCTTCATGGAATATAGATTCATATAGATGTTCAAGGGTGTCATGGTCTATACATCCCTCTTTCAACTGCCTAGAAATGAGAAGAACCTGTTTAATGGCTTGCAAAGCAGTCACAATTTGTTCATCGTTATCAATCAAAGAAACATATCTGATAAAATTTTCTTCCATATAGTCCCAATTATTGGTCTGTTTCCTTATTTCCTCCTTCACTACCATGCCTTTGGAAATGTTCCCAGGGTGTGTATAAATATGTGCACAAATAAGTCCTCTTAAATTCCTTCCTTGATCTAGCTGGCCTTATAATTTTGTAGATGTTGCCGAGGGTTGTATATCCCCCTGTACTTTATGAAGTTTTGAGGCTAATCCTTTGAATGCGCAAATTTGACTCTCATCATTGTCTTTACCGGCTGCCATTCTCTAAGGTGGTTGTGGTGAGATCCCCACTACTTTGTTGGTGTCACTTGAAAAGCGATATCCAACATGAGCACTTTGTGTTCTTCAAAGACAATTGCATCAACTATATTAAGAAAATCATTAACCGAGTCCATGCCATTGAAGATAGAAAATTCCCATACCTTAGTACGAACCCAGTTGATATGATAGGCTATGGTGCAATAGATGGCGTTGATTTCATATCCTCCCTATTGGCAGTCATCTGAAGCTGTCGTAGAGCTGACCTCCAAAATTTGGATGCTCCTCTCGCTGATCGATCCTTCTGCCATAGGATTGATGTAGTCTTATCTTTTCCCATTGTTAACCGGTACATCTAGTCTAACAATTCAGGTTCTTCCCTACCATCTATTGGTTCAGTGAACCTTAGTCCCTGGTAGGGGTCTAGCGATTGGATCACTTTGACTCCTTCAACTTTGAATGCCATCAAATCCTTCTTTAGGTCAATTATTGCGTAATTATCAAAGGCCCGGTCTATTCCAAGTAATGTTTTATAGGGGTATTTGTCCCCCATAATGTCTATTACCTCAAAGTCAACATACATTTTTACTCCTACTATTTCAACTTCTACATCCTCCAGCCTTCCCACCAAAAAAATACAATATTGATTTTCCATATGTAGTTGAATTAGAGAAAATTCCAGCTTCGACCTCACCAAGGCCTCCTAGGTTTTCCTCATTAGGGTATTCACATCTAAACCCAAATATAACATAATTGTATCCTTGATCTAGAAGCCCACAAATTTAAGCGTCAATCCATAACTCCCTTCATGTTCCTTTGCACCCTCCTCAAGTGTTTCACAGATAAATTAGAGGAAATAACTCCTTGCTTGACTACTCCATCCTTAACAACAAATTTAAGACTTTCCCGCAACTGTCCAAGAATTTGATAATCATTAACAATTTACATAAATAACTTGAACCATTCTGCTATGAGTTGACAATTGGATAGTGGTAAGTCCGAGTTCCTAGCTTCTGAAAATCCTGGTTGTTCTCCAAGAGGTCCACTAGTTGAATTCAATTTGTTAAAAGTATCTGCAACCTATTTATACTACTCCTTCTATTGTTCAGAGTCATATGAGCATTTTGGTGAGGTCAGTTTTATGATTTTGGGTTGTTTCATGGCTCTAATGTCGGCTCCAATTTTATTTCCTCCACGGGTGACTATGTTGATGTTTGAGATGGGAGATATCTCTGACAACCTTTGTTCAACATTAATTAAATTTTCTCCCCTTTTTTCGGTTGTGCTCTTCCCATCTAGTGATTAACTCTGGACAATCCTCTGTTGCATGTGTGTTAACCCTGCACTAAGAGCACTAAGGTATTCTCGGTAGTAGGTAGTCCCTTATGAAATTCAAGTTCTGATCACAATTGTAGCAATGGACCAGACCTCTACCTCCTATTCTTCCCCCCTTGTTTCTCCGCCTCCTCATCCTCGAGGAGTCTCATTTATTTGGTAGGCCGATCGATCCAATCGATTTGCTAGGGAATCCAATGCTCTACATTGATCAATATGGTCAATAGGCGAAGCATAAAATTTACAAAAGGTGTTGTTTGGAACGTTGGAATACTTCTATAGGATTTGAAATAGATGAGGGATATGCCCATATGTTCTATATATTTCACAGTACTAAGATGGTGTTGTAATTTGTTGGTTTGGAAATGGATGAAATTGAGTGTGTCATGTGTATAAATCTTGTGTCCCTATCTATGTAACTCTTGTAGTTGGTAGGGATGTATGGCCTTGCTGGTGTGGAAGGAGTGCTTGACCCTTGCAACCTTGGGCATTATGTCGCATGATACCCCTCGACAATGGAGTTGGTGCACCATACATGCGATTGTGTAGGTCATGTTGGTTGTAAGTCCTTTAGCTTCTCTGTTAAGTTGGCAATTTGATGATGTAGACATAATATAGAGGGGTCATGTGAGCCTCCTCCCCTTGGTATTCATGTGGGTATCCTGCCATTGCCTCAATCCTATCCTCCTATTATAGGGAATCCTACAGAGTATCAATTTTCTATTGAGTTAATGTTGTACGAGTAAGGGGTAATAATGCTTTAATGATTTGGGTCAATCAGGTAGCTCAGTTTTCCAATCGCAACCTTAAACCTCTGCATCAACTATCATGCAATTTCCCCTTCCCTTTGCTTGATTTCCCATAATTCAAACAACCCCTGCTGATTAGTCTGGGGAAGCTTAAATTCCTAAACAAACTCCTATTTGACTTCATCCACCGTTGGGTTTTACTGTAAGGTAGACCATTTGATGAACAATCTCAATTACCTCTCTCGAAGAGTGGTTTGGAACTCAATCAACTTCATGGTGTCTGAGGTCTAGAGAGCCCTCCATATGGCTTCACATAAGTATGAATGTTGTTCTACATCCTCATTCCCTCTTCCCAAGAACTCGGGATATCGGGTAAAGGATCCTGCCATGCTTGATTGACTTTATGGTAGGAGTATAAAACCTTGAGACGTTGGTTGTGTTGAACCTTGGAGACCTGAACTATTATTACTATTTTTATTAGTACTAGCATCGACCTTGTAGGTAGCATGCACACTGTGAACCTTTATGACTTTGATTAACTTAGAGAAAAATTGATCAGGGTTGTGATAGAGTACCAGGGAAGGTTGGGGAAGATACTACCTGAGTTGCGGGGAGGAGAATAATTACTCCATAGGGAAACATCGTTCTCAAAAAACAATTTCTCATGTCACCCTCCAGGCCTTCCTCAGGGCCTATGGAACCCATTCCATCTAACATTCTCATCTTTGCTGGGGGGTGATGAGTCTCATCATTGAGTAATTGTATGGACCTCAATTGGCCTTAATTCACCTCCTAGCTTAGTCAAACCAACTATTCTCACAACTAATTGCATACTTTTGATTATACTTTTCTTATGAAATGAGTTAGATTTAGATATTTTTCATTATGGTCTAATGTGCATGTAATGCAGGGATAAAAGGTAAAAGTAAGGAAATATGGTAAACGAACTTGGTAAAAACTCAAATGGGACAAGGG
This sequence comes from Pinus taeda, assembly GCA_000404065.3. Lineage (NCBI taxonomy): Eukaryota > Viridiplantae > Streptophyta > Pinopsida > Pinales > Pinaceae > Pinus > Pinus taeda. The sequence continues at coordinate 158,993 of APFE030799488.1, forward strand.
AGAGGAATTATAGGAGGTAAATCCTCCTCATTTACTACCCATCCGTTCGAATATCCCTCTGTCAGCTAAAAGTACAAACAACCAAATCTGAAGTACTAAAAGACAACCAAGAAAGTGGAAGTACAAGCAACCTCCTACTAGAAGGCAACCGAGCTAGTGAAAGTGATAGGACAAGTTACTAGTAATATGGGAGTTGTACCTCCCTAATTTTCAGGGAATATGATTAAGACTTCAGATGTATAAATAGAGAGGCTTAGGACCTTATTTTTTTTAGGCAGTCAACAAATAGTCAGACAGCTAGTGGGCAAGGATTCGAGCTTCTACTTTGTAACAGTTTGATGGAATACAATGTTCTTTGATAATGAAGATGAGTTTTGATTTGAGCTAGCACTGAGTTAACTCAAAGGGTTGAAGCTCTTGGGTTAGGGCCCAACGCTAGCAGCTAAATCTCCTCTTTCTTGTATTGTTAAGTAGCTTAGCTTCTTGTTTTTTTCCATTTGTTTAATCAGATGCATTCTCATTACATAAGTAATATAGATTCATGCCTTCTGTTCATTTGTTTAAGCAGTTCATCTCCATCACAGTAGTAGCCTAGATGCATGTTTTATTGCTCATTTTGTCAAGTAGATGCATGTTCACTCTAGTGGTTCAACATATATTCATAGCTTTCTTGTTCATTTATTGAAGTGGCTTCATGTTCCCTATTCATTTACTTGAATGGTTGCAGTCCATTACAACAGGGTAGAACAGAGTGGTTGTGTTTCATTTTTTCCATTCATGTCTGCATTTAATCAATCGGTTAGCAAGGAAAAGATCCACAAGGTTGCTCATAGGTGTCTTGGCCTCACCTCCTCCCTCAGGGACCATGGTGTGAGGAAGAAACCCTGCAGCAACCCCAAAAACATAGGGTTTTCATTTTCATAGAGGGTTTAGCGTTTAATGCAATTACGCAGTTTGTCATACCATTACTTGGTTTGTTTCATGATCATTCACGCTCTTCCTGTCATTTGGATCTCCACCCTCTTTCCTAGACCTCACACCTCTGGCCTTCTCCTGCAGCATGAAACGCCTACGTAGGAACTACTGAATTCACGTTCAAATGGTCTTTGCCCATAAATCATCTTTCGCAAGCCAAATCATCCAATCACCTCTCAAATTCCTTTTCACATTTTCCTTTTCACTCTTTAAATAAAACCATCGATCTGCCCCTACCAAATCCGTTGGCTATCGTGCACCCGCTTGATCAACCTCCACTATAGATCTGGCTTGACAGGTCTGACAGTCATCATGCCATATCTCATGGATTTCCATTCGACCGTTATCGGGCTGAGAGAATGCGATATGGGCGGTTTCCTTGTGCTACGCGTCAGTTGGGGAGGCTAATCGCAAAAAATTCTAAAAAACCATTTATGGCTTTGAGGGAGTGCGATATCCTGCTTATCGCCCTCCAAACCTACTTGTCACTTTTTTCACGTTTATTTTCATGCTCCAACCTCCACCGTCAATCTTCCTTGTCAGATCTAATAGTTGTCACTTCACCTGATACCATTTTTGCACGTTTTCTTCTAGCCACGCTCTCCGCTGTCCATCTGTCGACTACCCGCACACTATAATCGTATCCATCCATCCTGTTAGGCCACCATGTCTGCCCATTTTCCTACGTACCCTCTTACTATCGGATCTCGATCATTCATCTACCATTCACCTGCCTAAACCAACAGTCCTCATGCTCTTTTGCTCCCCCACGTCCTCCTTTTGCCATTTTGGCCTCTGACCGTTCTCTCGCTTAGACACAGGCTTAGCCTAGTTTTATTTTTGACCCCTTAGTCTAAGCTTTGATGCTTTACTCCTGCAAATTAGATAGTTAATATTAGATTAGTGTTGCTTAGTAATTACATTGCTTAGCCTAGTTTTTTTCATGCCTAATTAGGTTATGGTGATTTAGGGTTTCATGTTGTTTTCTTATTTCTATAGCAAACTAGCTCTCCCCTAGACTAGGTTTCTCTCCTCCCATCAACATCAAGCTTCTTTTGACCCTATAGAAGTCTGTCTTGGAACCCCTAAACAATAGGCAGTGCCCTCACTCCTACTTGTGTATATAGCACTGTCACCTCCAAGTTTGTATTAACATCGGGTTGATAAGTAAAGTTGGTAGAACCAAGAGTTGCAACATTCTTGCTGCAATACCTAGGATCCTCACTTTTTGGCATCATTTCTAGGGAGGTGTCAGAGTAGTAGTGCTTACTTCTCTTTTCTTCTATTTCATAGTTTCCAACTTTCTTCCATTAATTTATTTCTGCAAAAGTAATCTAGTTTCTTTCTTTGATTTCATCATTTATCTGCTTTCCTTTCCATTCTGCAAGTTAATCTAGTTTCCTTTCCTGCAAATAGAGTTTCAATTCAGTAAGTAGTTCTCTCTTTGTTAGTAGTCTTTCATTCAACAATTTCAATTCAGCAAGTAGTTTACCTTTTGTTAGTGGTTTCCATTCAATTCAACAATTTCATTCAGCAAGTAGTTTTCGTTCTGTTAGTTGTTTTTCACTTAATCAACAATCTCCTTTCTGTAATTACTTCCTAGCTTTCAAGAAAAATCTCACAAAAACCCAAAAACATTTCCTTTCATGCCTCGTAGGATTAGGGATACTTCAGGAAAATTCTTGCCAAACACCCCCACCTCATCCAATAATCAACCTCCTTTCTTCTTCACTGACGGTGAATTGGAAGCCTCTTTGGTTGAGCAAACTGACATATTTGAAGAACCTATAGAAGAAGAAGAAGAGGAAGAACCCATTCCTACTAAACCAATGGTTAAACACTTAAATTACAGAGGAGATAGAGGGAGAATTGGGAGTTCCTCCCCCATTAGGGAAACCAATGGGGACACTAAAATGAAGAACATAATCCCTTCTGCTCTACCTTATTTCCATGGCTTGACCACAGAGGACCCTGACACTTTCCTATTTGAGTTTGTTGTTGTCTACCAAACCTATGACTACACAGATGATGAGCAGAAGTTAAAATCATTTCCATTTACCCTCAAGGAGGTAGCATTGTGTTGGCTCATTGGTTTACCTGGAGATAGAATAATAACTTGGGCTCAGATGCAATAGGCCTTTAACAACAAATATAGGGACTACTATAGGTCAAAGGACGCTAAAGATGAAATTTTTAGGATGACTACAGAACCTAATGAATCCCTAGAAGACTATGAAGAAATATTCCAGCTCAGTTACAAAAGGGCCAGGTGCACACTTGACCCTCAATCATTAAAGCTGGTCTTTCTTAGAGGAGTGAGGGAGGATATCCTAGACACCTTACATATGTTATCAGGAGGAGATATCCACCAACTACCCTATGAGGACATCAAGACCATATTTAGAAACCATTATAGGATAGCTAGAAACAAGGGTAGTAGTCAACCTATGGCCAATACATCATCCTCCAACTCATCCATCAAGGGTGAAATTGGATATATGCTGGAGGACTTCAAAAGTGAGATGCTACAAACCCTTGCCTTACAATTGGATATCATGAATATCAGAAGAAAGCAAGAGGAAGTAGAGAGAGCCCTGGCCATCTTTTGTCCTAGGTGCACGAGAAGGCATCCTAGGAATGAATGACCATTAAAATTTATTGAGATTTGCTCAGTCTGTGAAGAAAACCACTCCATAGACAAGTGCCCTTCCTTACCTGGACTCAAAGTTTTATATCAAGGAGTTGAAGGGGTCACTGAGTAGCTTTCTTACATTAACCAAAGGAGACCTCTTGGGCATAGACCATACCAGTAGGGTATGCAAGGATCACCCCATGCACATTACAGACCCAACTAAAACATAGCTACACCTTCTTAGGGACCCCATGCGAATCCTTCCTGGTCTACACCCCCTCCTTGGTCCTATGCATCTCAATATCATTCCCAGCCACCCAACCAGTCATTTCAACCCTAGAATCAGCCACAACATCAGTGGAATACCCCACCCCAGGGGAGGCCCCCATTCAACAATGTTCCAACGTTATTGCCTCCATCACCTACCCAACTACAACTCCTACACTCTGCCCCACCTAGGAAACCCCAGATGTCTACCTAGCCAAATCCAAACCCAAACAATAGGGAGGCCCAACAAACCTATGATGGAGAGACATAACAACCAGCTATGATGTTGAAATTCAGGAGATCAACTTGAGATCTAGGATAATTCTCCTAGATAACCAACCTCCCTCCCCACAAAATGAGGTCGAGAAAAAAAAGAGAGGAAAGCAACCATAAAGCAAATCCACCCTTTCTTGAAAGATTAGCCCAACCACACTAGCCTACCTGAGAGGAAACTGAACTTCTAGGAGAATTGGAAAACCTATGTGTAAAGATTTCCCTTCTCCAAGCAATCAAAGATGTGCCTATTTACAATAAACTGATTAAGGAGAAGTGCTTTAAGCATCTAGGAAGAAGAAAAAGGGATGCCCCTACCATTAATGTCATTAGGCAGTTATCTGACGTAATGTTGTGGTAGGTAATATGTCCAAAGTACTTAGACCTTGGAAGCCCTGTAGTTGATTTCCACATTAATGGCACCATTGTCCCACACACTTTGATTGATCTTGGGGCTACCACTAATGTGATGACCAAGGACACCATGCTCAAGTTTAACCTCCAAGGGTCATTAAGGAAGACCACAATAGTGCTACAACTTGTAGAACGTTACATAATCACCCCTAAGGGAATTGTGGAGGATGTGATGGTCTCCATTGATTCTTAAGGGTACCCAACACATTTCCTAGTTCTCAAGCCTAAGGTTAAGCTAACTAGTTATCCTCTCATCCTTGGGAGGCCATGGTTGGCCACAGTCGATGCCTACATTAGCTATAGAGCTGGTAATATGATCATCAAGAATGGGCATATGTCCAAACAATTAGTCTTACACCCTCCTGCTCAACCCTCCCTAGAACATGACTTACCTTTATCGTTGGAGGAGGAGGAAGAAGATGAGCTTTGTTCTACATAAATTTCTACTTTGGAAGCCATCATAGGGGGAGGACAACAAGATGAGGATTTTTTAATTGAAAACTTGCTCCAAAATCCAACTCCTATTTCATTACCCCTAGCAGAAGAGGTAAGAGAAACACTGAATAGTCATCAAAGTGACTTATGCTTGGCTGATTCCAACCCAATTTGAGTCAAAGCCATAGAATTTGGCCCAGAAAAAACCTTGAATATTAATCCATCTCTCTCTACTTCAGAGGAAGAACAATTATGCAACTTGTTGAGGGAGAACCTAGAAGCCTTTGCTTGGAACTACAAGGAAATGAAGGGAGTACACCCCTCGGTGTGTACTGACCACATATACATCAAGGAAGGTTGCAGGCCAGTCAAGAAACCAAAAAGGAGAATGAATCCAGCCCTCAAAGACATAGTCAAAGAAGAACTATAGAAACTGTTAGATGTAGGGTTCATTTACCATATCTCTGACAGTGAGTGGGTCGCTCCTTTAGTGCTAGTTCCCAAGAAAAATGGGAAGTGGAGGATTTGTGTCGATTATAGGGAATTGAACAAGGCCACAAAGAAGGATCACTTTCCCTTACCCTTCATTGACCAAGTGTTAGATGGCCTGGTAGGGGAGAAGCTATTTTCTTTCCTAGATGGATTCAATGGGTACAAACAAATCCAAATCTACCCAGAAGACTAGGATAAGACCTCTTTCACTCGTCCATAGGGTACTTTTGCCTATAGATTCCTTCCTTTCAGCATGTTCAATGCCCCTACCACTTTCCAGAGAGCAGTCCTAAGTATTTTTGCCAAATTAGTTCATGACACCATGGAGATCTAAATGGATGATTTTACACCTTATGGCTATGATTTACAAGAGTCCTTGACTAACTTAGGCAAAGTATTACGTAGATGCATTGAGATGAATATGTCCCTTAGTCCAGAAAAATGTGAATTCTTAATGACTAAAGGGTCTTTGCTAGGTCACTCAATATCTCAACAAGGACTGCGAGTGGACCCAAATAAGGTAGCCATCATCCAAAGTTTCCCACCTCCACAAAAGCAGAGAGATGTTAGGAGTTTCTTAGGGCTAGCTGGATATTACAGAAGATTCATAAAAGACTTTAGCAAGCTAGCCTCTCCTTTGTTTGGATTATTGGCCAAAGATTCTGAATTCATATGGTCAAAGAGATATCAATAGGCCTTGGACATTTTAAAGGATAAGGTAACCACCACACCAATCCTTAGAGGCCCAAATTGAGCCCTCCCTTTTCACATTCATGTTGATGCTTCACATAGAGCCGTAGGAGCATCCTCGGGACAAGTAGACGAGAAATGGCCTTATGACATCTATTTTATATGTAAAAACCTATCAAAGGCTGAGCTAAACTATACTATAACAGAAAAATAACTCTTGGTTGTTTTGCATTCATTGAACAAGTTTAGGCATTACATTACAGGCTATTAGACATTTGTACATATTGATCATGCTGCAATTAAATATTTTATGAACAAACCAGATGTAAATGCTAGAATCATCAGATGGTTACTTTCATTGCAACAATTTGATTTAACTATTGTTGATAAACCTGGTAAGGAAAATGATGTTGCTGACTTTCTGTCTAGAATGAATCTACCTACAGGTGAAGAAAGAATGGTGGATGATCAGTTCCCAAATGAGCATTTGTTTGCTATTTCAGTGCTCTCCCCATGGTTTGCTGATATAGCAAACTATATGGTGTCAACACAGTTCCCACCAAAGCTACCCTCTAGAGAAAAAAAACAAGATAATTAGGAAAAGTGCCCCCTTCACTTGGATTGGGGGCAATCTATTCAAACTTGGTCCATATTAGATCTTGAGAAGATGTGTAAGGGAAGAGGAAGTCTTTGACATCCTTCTGACTTGTCATGATGGTCCTTTTGGAGGTCACTTTGCAGCAAAAAAGACAACGTTCAAGGTGTTTCAAGCAGGCTATTATTGGCCTACTTTTCATCAGGATGTGAAGGAGTATGTTAGTGAGTGTGATCAGTGCCAGAGGATGGGAAATCCTACTCCAAGGGATGAAATTTCCCTGTAGCCTCAAGTGACTTTCGAGCCATTTGACAAGTGGGGCATTAACTTCATTGGGCCTATCAACCCTCCCTCCAAGCATAAACAACACAATATTGTGTGCACTGATTAATTGACTAAGTGGACAGAAACTAAAGCAATCAAGGCAGCAACAGAAGAAAAGGTGGTTGAGTTCCTAAGGGAGAACATTTTCTACAAATTTGGGTACCCTCTAGAACTAGTCACAGACCATGGCAGCCAATTCACCTCCAGCATGATAGAAGAATTTCTCAAGCATCACAAGATCAAACATAAGACCTCCACTCCGTATCATCCACAAGCTAATGAGTAAGTGGAGGTGACCAACAAAGCATTAGAGAACATCCTGACCAAGGTAGTAAACAACAGCAGAAAGGACTGGCTGAGAGGCTAGTTGAGGCCATCTGGGCCTATAATACAACATGGAAGACCACCACTAGATTCACACTATATGAGTTGATCTATAGGAAAAAGACTTTGTTGTGCATTGAATTTGAATATAACACATTGAGGATGGCAGCCCAACTAGATCTAGATCTCAATCATGCACAAAAAGAAAGGTTGTTCCATTTGAACGGCCTAGATGAATTCAGAATGCAGGCCCTCATCCATACAGAGATAGTTCAGCTTCAGAGGAAGATATGGCACGACAAGCACATTAAGGAGAAGTTGTTTCAAGAAGGAGACTGGGCCTTATTATATGATTCAAGGTAAAAAGACTTCAAGGGAAATCTAAGAACAAGATGGCTTGGACCATATGTTGTGGAAAGATGCCATGACAATGGTTCGGTACAGATCAGAACTATAGATGAAGAAGCCATTCCATTACTAGTTAATGGACACAGACTGAAATTATACAAGAGGCCTTCATCTAAACAAGAGTTCATTGATGACATCAATAAGACAATGATGATGGTGGAGCAAGCTTCAACTCCTCCCTCATCGCATCACTAAAAAAGAAAGAAAAAATAAAATAAGGATTCAAGTGAAAACCTCCATGAGGCGCCTGAGTCCCATCTTTGGGTTGAAAACCTCCATGAGGTGGCCCAAGGATGAGAAAAAGGAAAGAAAAAGAAGATCTCTGGGTAAAAAAATTCCTTGAGGCGCCTAGGGTAGATACCTAGGGTGAAAACCTCTCTGAGGCAGCCTAGGTGTTTTTCAAAAAAAATATAATAATAAAAGAAAAAGAAAAAACATAATTGTTGTTTGTAGGAGGAGGATAAAGACAATCAAGGAGCAATAAAAATATCCAAAAGGGGAGACCCTGCCTCACATATGTTCATCTCCCCACTCCTCACCATGTGTCCCTCCATAAACCCAATCATTTTTTCACTCCACTACTTTAATTCAGGAGAAGATTATGTTTTCCACAGCATCACCTCATCCATTACCATCATCCCTGCCTTCACACACACTCCTACTCCCTTTGTACAAGCAAATAGAAGAAGAGGAAAAAACATGACCATACAATAGTAGCAGCATTAGATATGCAGTCAAGAAACCATCAACAAATAGCAGAGGAGGAAGAAGAATTACCATCAGTAGCACCTTTGATCTTTGACACTTGTAGTGTGGCATTAAGGCCATAGGTAAGTATCCTACTCGCTCACTCATCTACATCATTTGATCAAAAGTTGTAAAGGGTGAGAGGTAATTGGTTTGTGAGTGAAGAGGTGGCCAGTTTCCTTCAAAAAGGCTATGCCCTCGAAAACCTCAGGATCCCTATAGCATGGACAATCTTCAATGACTTACCAGTAGAGGATGACATCAAAACCTTCATCTATGGTGTTAGTCCTTCTATTAGTAAGGAGGGGAAAAAACAAGAAACAACAAATACATAGCTAGATGAGGAGGAGATGGATACAGAAGAAAGTAATACAAAGGAACATGATGAAGGAACACAAAGGAACATGATGCTGAAACAGAAGAGGAAGAAGGCATTGAAACAAAGAAGAACAAGCAGAAAGAAACAAAAGAGCTAAGTGGCCTCAGGGGCAGAGAAGCAGTTGAACAATCAAATCCCATTGTCCTAATCAGCATCTAATTGCAAGTAATCCTCAGCTAACACTTAGATATCTTGTTGTTCAGGGGCAAGCAAGTACACATTTTGATAATATGTTTAGGTTGATAAGAAATGATAATATACATGCCTGCTAAAACAGATAAAACACTGCCACATGGCTTGAAGATCAAAGAATATCAGTGGGAAGAAAAAGAAAAGGAAATCAGATTTCTATAAAAAAAGAAGAAAATACCACAACAAAAGAATGAGATGTCAGAGAGGCTACCAAAGCCACTAAGTTGCTCAGGGGATGAGCAGCACTTTCAGTAGGGGGTTGATGATAAGTCTCGTCATTGAGTAATTATATGGACTTCAATTGGCCTTAATTCACCTCCTAGCTTAGCAAACCAACTATTCTCATAACTAATTGCATACTTTTGATTATATTTTGCTTATGAAATGAGTTAGAGTTGGATATTTGGCTTTGTGGTCTAATGTGCATGTAATGCAGAGATAAAAGATAAAAGCAAGGAATTATGGTAAAAGTCCTTGGTAAAAACTCAAATGGGACAAGGGAGAGAAATTACAGGAGATCTATCCTCCTCATTTATTGCCCATCCATCCGAACATCCCTCCATTAGCTGAAAGTACAAACAACCAAATCTGAAGTACTAAAAGATAGCCAAGCAAGTGGAAGTACAAGAAGCTTCCTACTAGAAAGTAGCCGAGCTAGTGAAAGTGATAGGACAAGTTACCATTAAGATGGGAGTTGTACCTTCCTAATTTTGAGGGAAGTTGATTGAGACTTCAGATGTATAAATACAGAGGCTTAGGACCTCAGTTTTTTAGGCAGTCAACCAATATTCAGACAGTCAGTGGGCAAGGATTCGAGCTTCTACTTTGTAACAGTTTGATGTACTACAATGTTATTGGATAATGAAGATGAGTTTTGATTTGAGCCAGCACTGAGTTAACTCAAAGGGCTGAAGCTCTTGGGTTAGGGCCCAACCCTAGCAGCAAAGCTCCTCTTTCTTGCATTGTTAACTAGCTTAGCTTCCTATTTTTTTTCCATTTGTTTAATCAGATGCATTCTCATTACAGCAGTAGTATAGATTCATGTCTTCTATTCATTTGTTTAAGTAGTTCATTTCCATCACAGCAGTAACCTAGATGCATGTTTGATTTATCATTTGGTGAAATAGATGCATGTTCAGTCTAGTGGTTCAACATATATTCATGGCTTTCCTATTCATTTACTGAAGTTGCTTCGTGTTCCCTGTTTATTTGCTTGAATGGTTGCATTCCATTACAACAGGGTAGAAAAGAGTGGTTGTGTTTCGGTTTGTTCCATTCATGTCTGCATTTAATCAATAGGTTAGCAAGGAAAAGATCCACAAGGTTGCTCACAGGTGTCTCGACCTCACCTCCTCCCTCTAGGACCATGGTGTGAGGAAGAAACCCAGCAACAACCCAAAAAACACAAGGTTTTGGTTTTCACAGAGGGTTTAGCATTTAATGTAGTTACACAGTTCATCATACCATTTCTTGGTTCATTTCATGATCATTCACTCTCTTCCTGTCATTTGGATCTCCACCCTCTTTCCCAAACCTCACGTCTCTGCCTTTCTCCTGCAGCACGAAACACTTGCGTAGGAACTGTTGAATTCACGTTCAAACAACCTTTGCCAGCAAATCATCTCTCACAAAAGAAATCGTCCAATCACCACTTAAATTCCTTTTCACGTTTGACTTTTCACTCTTTAAATCCTAATCATCGATCTGCCACTACCAGTTTCGACGGCTATCACACACCCACTCACCAACCTGCTTGATCAACCTCCACCATAGATCTGCCTTGACAGATCCAATGATCATCGTGCCATATTGTGTGGATTTCCGTCCAACTTTTATAAGCTTGATAGCACGTGATATGGGCGGTTTTCCCATGCTATGTGTCAGTTGGGGAGGCTAATCGCGCAAATTCTACAAAACCGTTTACGGATTTGAGGGAGCGCAATATCCCTCTTACCGCCCTCCAAACCCGCTTGTCACTTTTTTCACATTTCTTTTTGCGCTCCAGCCTCCACCATTGATCTACCCTGTCAGATATGATGTTTTTCACTTCACCCAATACCATTTTTTCACGTTTCTGTCTACCCACGCTCTTCGTCATCTATCTGCCGATTGCTCACATGATATAATCCTAACTGTCCATCCTGTTAGGCCACCATGTCCACCCATTTGCCTACGTACCCTCCTAATGTTGGATCTCAACTGTTCATCTACCCTTCACCCACCCAATCCAACGGTCCTCATGGTCTTTTTCTCCCCCACGTCCTCCTTTCGCATTTTTGGCCTCTGACCGCTCTCCCGCTTAGACACAGGCTTAGCCTAGTTTCATTTTTGGCCCCTTAGTCTAAGTTTTGTTGCTTTACTCCTACAAATTTGATAGTTAATATTAGATTAGTGTTTCTTAGAAATTCTGCTTAGCCTAGTTTTTTTCACGCCTAATTAGGTTATGGTGATTTAGGGTTGCATGTTGCTTTCTTATTTATGCAGTAGACTAGCTCTCCCCTAGATTAGGTTTGCTCCTCTCCCATCAACATCAAGCTTCTTCTGACCCTATAGAAGTTTGGCTTGGAACCACTGGGGTCTCTTGCTAGATGAATAGTGACTACATGCAGTACCCTCACTCCTACTTGTGTATATAGCACAATCACCTCCAAGTTTGTATGAACACCGGGTTGATAAGTAAAGTTGGTAGCCCAGGGAGTTGCAGCATTCTTGCTGCAATAGCTAGGCTCATTAGCGGGGTGGAGTCCTTATCACTTCTCTAACCCACTATAGCTATAGTTGTCTCTTCTCTTTCTAACGGCCCGACCTCCACTCTATCTCTATCCCCACTACTCTGCAACTTTATATGACCTTCTTATCTCTCAATCTCCTAGATTTCCTAACATTTCTCCTACTTGGTGTAGTTCTTTTCGCCTTCTACCGATCTTTGTTGGAGTTATCTAATACCATTTTTCAGCTATCTGTGTTGTCCTTTGAGCCCCCAAATCTCTGGCCCTCCATAAGTCATCTATGTCCATTTCCTCAATATTCTCATAACTCCCCACTAGGTAGCATCCCCCCTTTAGATCCCTCCCCCAGTACTGGGCTTTTAAGCTGCCATAGGTGGGTTATGAAACACCAACAAGATGTCTTCCACCATCAGCACCTTAATCCACAACAAGTGTTGGTTTGAGGGGGATTGACCCAGGTTCATAGTGTGTTGTGTACAAACAAAATCCTCAACCACTAGCCCTTTCAACAATTACTTGCAAGTAAATCATAGTCTCACTCGAAGCGGTTATGGGAGGTTGCAGAACGAGGTTTTCGCTACCATAGGGATATGCGTTTTGTTGCGTCCATGTATTTACTTGTACTTTATCTTGCTCTTATAAATTTTCATGCATACAAACTTCACATAGACTATTAATTTAAAAGATTCACATTAAACCCATAAACTCTAAAAAATAATAGTATATCTTATAGTTCTTTGCATAATTCAGTGAAAAGCATGCATAACCAGATACATAAAAATAAACAATAAACACATAAAGAGATGCAAAACTTTGGCAAAAATTCTTATTTACTAATATCATATTCAATACATGCTCCTTCCTAACCTGTGCGCCTAGCTGTAGGTGGTTTATGCACCCAGCTCTAGACTCTTCAAGGTCTCTACACACTCAGTTGTAGAGCCTTCTTTGAAATACAGAAGATTGAAAGATAAAATAGTCAAATGATCTCTTCTATTATGCTCTACATCTTCGCTAAGGTATTACACATCCTTAAATACATTTCATCTTCACAAAAGCCATGGTACACATACCATGGATCCACAAAAAGAGGACTAATACACGATACCTATTACAAAATAAGGGCTTTGACCCATCTCCAAAGCCCTAAAATACCACACAATGGATATATCTTCGCGAGCTCTGTGTGGTCCATTCATTCCTTTCGTGGAGTCTTTTACCCAAAACTTTGACCAAGTTGGGCCATTCCCAACAAGCCCCCAACACTCACCCATGACTCGTCCCGAGTCACTCAGGTTCGGTGCCCTTGATTTTGTTGTGATCCCATTGTACACTACATTGTATTGCTAGACTGTTTATGTTATCATTTTTCTTCTTAACATGCCTCTTTCAGCAAAGATTTTGTAGTAGGGCCAACAATGTTTTGTAGTATTTATGCATCCCTTCTCTTCAATTCCTTCAACCTCTCATCCACTGCCTGCGAATGTTGTAGGGCTTCCGCAAGCCATCACTGAGTCCTCTCCTGTAAGATTTGTGCTTTCCTCTGACGATCACCTATTTGTGCTTGCCAGAATCTCATCGCACCACTTCTTCTTGGCTTGCAGTTCCTCCTCAATATTTAGGAGGTTTGGATTCTCTTGTAGTGAGGTCTGAATCTCCATCATATCGTCGCATATTTTTCCACAATCTACCACCATATCAAATATTCCTTTCAATGTTACATTGAGGTCCCTTTGTCTCTTCTCCCAAACCTCTGGTGGTGTCACTAGATGCAACCTTATTCATAGCTCTGATACCTGCACTTCATATTCATATTTCAACTTAGCCATAGTATCCTTTGAGTCCTTGATCACGAGGGCAAGCTTCGTGACCTTTTTTGTTGGTGGTTCGTCATCATATACCTACACGTACGAAAATATGTTGCAAGTCTCAGCAACGGCCTTCTCCAGATATTCTCGTTTATGTCTTGCTTCCTCCCTATCCTTGGAAAATTTCTCTAGTTCCTTAATCATTGATGCTTTTTATGACTTTTCCTTTGATTCTAATAGGGACATACGATGCTCTCATTGCCACTATTATGCGGTGATACCTTGGTGAAATTTATTCAACACTTTGAGGGGTAGCATTGTGACATTCATATGGACACTACGCCATGCTTTGGTTCGCTCTTTTTTTGCTGCTGCTTCAAACTTCAGTGCCCCAATTGACACCTGCAACATCCCAACTCCAAAAGTTGTTTCCAGTATTTTTTGTAGCTGTAATGACTAGGTTACCTACTCTGGTTGCCTCATTTCCTGTGGAAATGCCTTCAACTTCACGATGCCCTATTGCACCTTAGCCAAGATTGCTTTGCGATGATTATCAATCTTGTCCCAAATTTCTGTGTTGATCTCTTGGATCATTTCCACTATCGCGTCGATGTCCCCATTAGCGAGGACAGGTGACACCTCTCCCTTACCCTTATATGCCTTCTGCTTCTTTCTTGGCCTCATTTTCATCACAAAGGGAGAATCTTTTGATACGCCTGCATTGCTGAGGTGTTCTTCATGTTCCTACCCTCACCCTATTTCTTTTATCTCTACATCAACATCTTTCCTAGCAGTACCCACACCTTGTGAGGTACCCTTCTCTATTCCAACTGCTCCAACCACTCCACTGGGTGGAGTCAACCATTTCTCTATCCAATCCTGTACTACCGCGAGGAGATCATCTTCTTTTACCAGGTATGGAAATGGATGCCATGTCTTCATTGGGTCCTTCATTGCTTTCACATACATCCTGTGAAAGTCTCCCTTGAACTCCATGATATGACAATACTATTTATACAAGCTTGGTGAGAGTCTGGGATATTGATTCACCACCATATGCAGATCCATCACCATCACTACAAAGAAGATCTTTTTTTCTATTGTGCACATTGGATCCTTTGTAAAATAGAGGAAGGCATACCTCGCTTCCTCACAAACATCCACCTCAACAGATGGAAATTGCGAGTCTTTTGGTTCTTTCCATGTAATAAACACAATGATAATTACTAGCCAGGCATAATGGAACATTTTTCCTTCCTCCTGTGCTTCCCTACAACCTGTCAGAAACTCTCTGCATAGATAGGAAACCCAGTTGAACTGGACCCCTGCACTACACTTCGCAACCAAAGATATTACCACGTCAAGCACCTCGTTTGCCTTGCATTTCCTCATTATCTTTCCTGCCAAGTTGTGTGCGACAAAACACACTCCTTGGTCATTAATAGAGTTAATGTCATATCCCCCGACTTCTTCACTAAGTCGAACTTGTCCTTCATTAGTTGTGCCATCTCCTTGTCTTTGGTTTTTGCCACGAATTCTTCTGCGAGGTTTTTCCCCTGATGAGGCAACGCTAAGATTCTCCATATTAGCATCTCATCAATCAAAATTCTTGTCCATAGACAAATGCAACCATCATGTACCAGTGCGAGGAGATTCCGCACACAGATTGTACTGAATGGGCTTCGATCGAAGTATGTCACATTCACCATGTTCAAAAGCCCTGCTCTCTACACTCCCACAACCCATTGTTGCAGTTCCAACCTTATTACTTCGTTTTCTGGGTAACAAACATGTTTCAGATATCTACTCAGTTCAAACTAAGGGTATTTACTTCTGTCTTGAAATCCCAATCTTCCATTTTGATCTGGGGGATCTTTCCCAACACTTCTCCTTCAAAAGGCACCCCTTCTAGTAATAATGGAGTATAGGTGGAATTTTTCCCTTTCTTTGTCTCCCTAACTGGCTTTGCACCTGACTTTCTCGGTGGCATGTACGCTGGAAACACAGAGCGGATCTTCACATTCTCTACCTCCTTCCACTGAAACTTAGATTCTTCCTCACTATCATGGACCTACTGAGGTCCCTTCTATTGTACCAATTTGTTTCCTTTATACATGGGATTTGTTCCTTTATCCTCCGCATTCTCTGTCCACACTTCCTTCTGTGTCTTCTTTTGTGATGATGTTCTCAATTCTACTGCAAAGACCTCAGCTGGTCTCTTCTCCTTTGTCTTCTGTGGCTACGATTGTGGTTGTGCTTGTGGTTGTGCTTGTGGTTGTGCTTGCGGTTGTACAAGCACCTGTTTTCAAGCACATCGGAGACATAGGTACATTCGCCCCTGTGGTCTTTCCTACTTGTGACTCCATGATACCAGCTAGCCCTTTCTTTGTAAATATCCTAACCAAATCTTCCCAGCTCCTCATGTGTATATCCTTTAGCTTGTAGTGTTGAAATGTGGCAACAAGAATATTCCAATTTAATTTGTCCTTGAATTAAATTGTGAATTAAAATCGAATTTAGTCTTAACAACTACTTGGAAATAATTAATTAAGTTATTTTGACTTAATTAGTTGGAAAAATTCAAGTTAGAAGTCTTTTTGAAGTCATGCAAGAGTTATCCCTTAAATTAAGGAGATAATATTGAGTTATACTTGAGTTGTAATTAGTTAACTCAATTTACTAAGTTAAGTCCAGTTAAATTAGTTCCAAACTATTTGAGGAACTAATAGAGATTTAATAGTCAGTTGATGCATGCATGCACTCAACTAGTGTTATTCCAGTTAACTGAAGATTCCCTCATTAGAAACTCATGCATGTCCATTTTGAGAAAGACCTAGTTGAGGATAAGTCAAGGAAAATGTACTACAAGTTTCATGTGTTTTCTTATAAAGAAAACTCATGCATGCAGTCAAATCATTATCCTTGAAGATTGTGCAGTTTTGGAGGAGATCATCCACTGGGTAGAAGAGCTTTTCCACTTGGTGAGGTGAAGATCATCCACAAGGAACAACGAAAGGAAATAGGAGCTTGGAGGGCAGAGAGGAAGGCTGGAGAGAAGCCAAGATTGCCTATGAATATCTATGAGGATTTTACTGAGAGCTAGCTAGCTGTGAGAGCTAAGGCTTTGTATAATTCCTATGTATTTCCAACTTGTATGATAATACAGATAGTGGGGATTTTAGCTGGGGCTTTCCCCAAAGTATTTTCATGTGTATTGTGCGATTGATTCTTCTTCTTCTAGTTATATTGTTCAGCTCGATCTTTAAGCTTCGGCAAATTGATAGTAGAAGTAGGTTATAGTATTCTGCTTTGATTTATATTGCATTATCGGGTTAACCTACCACTAGATTTTCTACATGCAGTGTATAAATATCAACAGTGCACTCGATCATTAAGTCATAACTTCAAATTTTTTTATCTTCATGGCCTACTGATCTACTAAATTTATAAAACAACTGCTTCGGGGTCTGTACATACTTCTGTAATAGGTAGAAATCTTTAGAGCAATGTTGGCCTCTCATTTTACAAATATAACACCACAAACCTGGATTTACTGGATTATTCGCTCCACTTGCAATATAACCTATGAACTTGGGGCATTGATATTTATAATGACCCTCTACTTTGCATTTTGTACACCATACTTATGATCTGGTCTCTTTACCTTTCTTGACATCCTGTAATTCCAAGGTTAGATTAGCTAATTGACCATGTATTTGTTGTACTCCTGCATGTGTATCCCCAATCGGCGAAGCTTCCATCTTCATCGCAATCTCCAATGCTTCAGCTTGAGTCACGATCTTCTGTTGTGTCAATGGTAACTTAATATGTGGTAGTAGTGCAGCTATGAACCATTCTTTATGCTGCTATGGGGGTATATCAAATCTCACTTGACACATCAACACCTTGAAACGTTGATCTAACTCCTATATAAACTCATTAAATTCTCTCTTTATCTCTTTTAGCATGATGATACACTACGATTTTGATTTTGGCTTCTTGAACTCTGCTACCAATTCTTACTTAATTTCATTAAACGCAACATTTGGCTTATTCGTGGAGTATTTCATATACCATGTCAGCGCTCTTTCCTGCAATGACATAATGAGCCGCGCCTTCTTTAAATCATCATTATTAATTTGTCTCGTTGTCCATACTCCACCAACTACGAACCAAAATTGGTCAGGGTCCTCTGATCCCAATCCTTTAAAGATAGGTAGCTTAATGTCATCAACCATTCTTCTTCTTCTTCTTGACGGGCTAGGTGGATGTGGAGGTGGATGTGTAGGGGAAGTATAGGGAGGACGATGGGGTGTGAGGGGGGTAGATGGATGGGGGATCCCAAAGATGCCTTAATTCTTCTCAACTCCTGAGTTCAACGCACCTTCCGGATGAGTGGGGGAATGTCACGGGGTTGTACGGTTACTTATTTCTTCTTCACTCTCAAATCCTCATAACAAGGGGCTATAATCAGTTTCAATAAAATTCTTCGGATCTATTCTATACTGCTTTCCACTTTGCGTAGACCCTATTTCAGGCTTGTTTCCTCTTTTCTCAAACATTAATCTGACTACATTCACAAAATCCATTTTTCACACACTGACATCTTAATCCAAAGATTAAAAGGTCTTAAGAACTCACCTCCTGTTCCCTTGAAAAATATTCGTTGAGCTTCACTATAGGACATGATCGCGTCTATCTCGAACTCAGTGATAAATCCTCCCAAAATGCGTTCGATCTATAAATCAACATCCCTAGAGATATTGTTACTAATGTTCTTGAGTCGTTGTATCAATTCAGGATTCCACTCCTTAGGTTCGTCATTCTTGAAACAAGTCTTATGCTCATTCAACTGAGATACCCACTCGTATAATTCAATGTGGAACGAACCAAAGAAGATTTCGTATTTATCTTCAAAGACATACTTCTGCAACCAGTATTTAGTTGATAATCAAGGGTTTTTATTCTCTTTTTCCACAAATTCTCTTTCTTTCTATTCAACCCATTCCTGGATTTATTTCTTCGACAGACGCTAAAACATATCCCTTAAGCAGATCCCGGTCTTGGCAACGAAACCATTTGTTGGTTTGAGTGGGCTTGACCTAGGTTCAGAGTGTGCTACATACCAACAAAACCCTCAACCACTGGCCCTTTCAGCAACAAACTGCAAGTAGATCATAGTCTCACCCAAAGCGGTTATGGGAGGTTGTAGAACTAGGTTTCCGCAACTAGAGGGATATGCACATTGTTCCATCCATGTATTTACTTCTACTTTATATTGATCCTATAACTTTGCATGCATAAGAAGTTTGCGCAGATGATTAATTTAACATATTCACATTAAACCCATAATCTCTAACAAATAACAGTATATCTTATAGTTCTTCGCATAATTTAGTGAAAGGCATGCATAAACAGACACATAATAATAAACAATAAACACATAAAGAGATGCAACACTTCGAAAAAACTTATTCTTTATTAATAATGATCTTCAACACATGCTCCTTACTAACCTACGCACCTAGCTACAGGTGGTTTGTGCACTCAGCTGCAGACTCTTCAAGGCCTCTGCACACTTAGTTGCAGAGCCTTCTCCAAAATATAGAAGATAGAAAGATACAATAGTTGACTGATCTCTTCTATTATGTTCTACTTCTTCGCTATGGTATTACACATCCTTAAATGCATTTCATCTTTACAAAACCATGGTCCACATACCATGGATCCACAAAAGAAGGACTAATACCCGATACCTGTTACAAAAATAAGGGCTTTGTCCCATCCACAAAGCCCTAAAAAATTGTGTGATGAATATATCTTCATGAGCTCCATGCAGTCCTCTCCTTCTTTTGTGGGGTCTTTTACCCAAAACTTGGACCAAGTTGAGCCATGCCCAGCAGTGAGATTTATCTTAGTAATTTTCCCTACAAGCCCAATTTTTGAACACAACCTCAGCTTTAGAGAAGGAATGATGACCTTCTGCAACAAACTTTCTACCCAAAAATCCACAGCTCATGTCAGATCTGAGTCAAGATGATGTAGTGCAAAAATATCTGCTTGAGTCCAAGTACGACAAGATCGGTCATGTCCACTGGTCTTTCCTTTTACTTTAAATATTCATAACCAATTGTAGATCTCTTATGGGAACTTGCACCGGAAGATATCGTATTGGTCACTTGAAGGTTCCGAGTACAAGCTTTCTTCCTTCAGCTGCTTCACACCTCATCGACGAAGTTGAGCTTGTTGAGAAGTGAGTCATTCTATTTGTTCATGCTGCCAATCTTGCAATTCCTTCTTAAAGATATTCAACACCATATTCCAAACCCCTTTGGAAATTTTTAGGTCCCAGCAACAAAACCATTTTTTGGTGGAAAAATGGCAGAAGGCTTGAGAACCCAGGTTTAGGCATAACGGCCAACAAAAGCTTCATTTTAGTCTAATGATTATCATGATTAGTGATGATGTTATCTTTGTTGTGACGAGTATTCTTGAGTCGATAGTGCGTCTCCTTTTTTGTCTTCCTGGGTTTTGTGTTTATCCGTTGTGTGAGTTTTACTTGTTCCCCTATCTTAGTATGACTCCTCGGCAGGGAATTCCAAGTTGCAGAGGTGGCGTGACTGGTTCATCTTCTCATCGCCGTTGGTTTTTTGGGTGGGAGACTTGTGGCGAACTACTTTGAATTTATCCCTCCTAAAGTTAGAAAGGAAATTCTCCACCAAAAGTCAAAGGATTTTGGAGATGTCATATTTCTTTGATTCAGAGGTAGGAGGCATGTGCCTCAAATGGATACTTGACCCGGGGAGATTCAAAAAGCATAGACCATTTTCTTCATTTACTTGCAATGCATAAACAAATGGAAACCCTCCTTTTGCATGGTCATCAGAGATAAGCAAGTATATTATTATAAATTGTTGGCAGGACAGGAAGATATCAAGCAGATTCTTCAAAACATCCACTTTTGCTTAGATTACATTATGTCCAGATTAACAAGGTTAGAGAAATATGTGGTTTATGACTTGTAGTCTGAGTCAGAGGAGCTTAATGACTCACATGTAGTCATAAACACTCCCCCAGCTATTGCATCTCCTTGTGTCATTATTTCTCCACAGGAAGATTCCTCTCCGCTTTCTCCAGTCATCATCTTAGACTAATGCAGCCTCAACTGCTTTAGTACTCTCCTTTTTAGTTGGTCACAGACATGGAACTCTTGGAGGCTGTCATTATTCTTTATGGCATCTTGGTGGTCAATAGTTTAATGTTTTCCTATCGTATGAATCTTGTTTTTTCTTACATAAGGATGCCATATGATGATCCCTCACTTCATATCACTCTCCATTGCACTTAATGATTTGGAAGTCCAACAGTGCATGGTTCTACTCTTGTCATCCTCTTTTGCATTTTGTAAGGTTTATTGGTAGTGACCATGGATAAATCTGGTTGATATAGTTTGGTCTTGTTGTTTTGTCTTGTGTCTTAGTAAAATTTTGTAGACCCTAGTTCAAGCTTGTTGCCTCTTTGCTCAAACATTAATCTAACTACATTCACAAAATCAAGTTTTCACACATTGACATCTTAATCCAAAGATTAAAATGTCTTAATAACTTACCTCCTGTTCCCTTGAAAAATCTTCGTTCAGCTTCACTATAGGACATGATCACGTCTATCTCGAACTCACTAATAAATCCTCCCAAAATGCGTTCGATCTATAAATCAACATCCCTAGATATATTGTTACTAATGTTCTTGAGTCGTTGTATCAATTCAGGATTCCACTCCTTAGGTTCATCATTCTTGAAACAAGTCTTATGCTCACTCAATTGAGATACCCACTCGTATAATTCAATGTGGAACGAACCAAAAAAGATTTCATATTTCTCTTCAAAGACATACTTCTGCAACTAGTATTTAGTTGATAATCAAGGGTTTTTATTCTCTTTTTCCACAAATTCTCTTTCTTTCTATTCAACCCATTCTTGGATTTATTTCTTTGGCGGATGCTAAAACATATCCCTTAAGCAGATCCCGGTCTTGGCAACGAAACCATTTGTTGGTTTGAGTGGGCTTGACCTAGGTTCAGAGTGTGCTACATACCAACAAAACCCTCAACCACTGGCCCTTTCGGCAACGAACTGCAAGTAGATTGTAGTCTCACCCAAAGTAGTTATGGGAGGTTGCAAAACTAGGTTTCCGCAACTAGAGGGATATTCACATTGTTGCATCCATGTATTTACTTCTAATTTATATTGATCCTATAACTTTGCATGCATAATAAGTTCGTGAAGATGATTAATTTAACATATTCACATTAAACCCATAATCTCTAACAAATAACAGTATATCTTATAGTTCTTTGCATAATTTAGTGAAATGCATGCATAAACAGACACATAAAAATAAACAATAAACACATAAAGAGATGCAACACTTCACCAAAACTTCTTCTTTATTAATAATGATCTTCAATACATGCTCCTTACTAACCTACGCACCCAGCTACAGGTGGTTTTTGCACTCAGTTGCAGACTCTTCAAGGCCTCTGCACACTTAGCTGCAGAGCCTTCTCCAAAATATAGAAGATAGAAAGATACAATAGTTGACTGATCTCTTCTATTATGTTCTACTTCTTCGCTATGGTATTACACATCCTTAAATGCATTTCATCTTTACAAAACCATGGTCCACAAAAGAAGGACTAATACCCGATATCTGTTACAAAAATAAGGGCTTTGTCCCATCCACAAAGCCCTAAAAAATTGTGTGATGAATATATCTTCATGAGCTCTGTGCAGTCCTCTCCTTCTTCTATGGGGTCTTTTACCCAAAACTTGGACCAAGTTGAGCCATGCCCAATAGTGATATTTCTCTTTGTAATTTTCCCTACAAGCCCAATTTTTGAACACAACCTCAGCTTTAGAGAAGGAATGATGACCTTCTGCAACAAACATTCTACCCAAAAATCCACAGATCATGTCAAATCTGAGTCAAGCTGATGTAGTGAAAAAATATCTGCTTGAGTCCAAGTACGACAAGATCGGTCATGTCCACTGGTCTTTCCTTTTACTTGAAATATTCGTAACCAATTGTAGATCTCTTATGGGAACTTGCACTGGAAGATATCGTATTGGTCACTTGAAGGTTCCGAGTACAAGCTTTCTTCCTTCAGCTGCTTCACACCTCATCGACGAAGTTGAGCTTGTTGAGAAGTGAGTCATTCTATTTGTTCATGCCGCCAATCTCGCAATTCCTTCTTAAAGTATTCAACACCATATTCCAAATCCCTTTGGAAATTTTTAGGTCCCAGCAACAAAACCATTTTTTGGTGGAAAAATGGTAGAAGGCTTGAGACCCCAGGTTTAGGCATAGCGGCCAACAAAAGCTTCATTGTAGTCTAGCACAATGCCGACATTTTCACCTTATCTGTGACAGATAAGGAATCTTACCTAAGGTGTGACGTGACCTTAATTAGTTAAGGGTAGGAATCTGGTATCGGGAAGAATCATATTAAATATATCAATGTTAGGTAATCCAAAACTATGGCGATAAGGAACTCAATCATAACAAATCAAACACATGAAGAGAAAGAACATAATACAGATGCAACCATATTAAAAATTTAAAAAGCCACACAAACTCGCATGCATAATACTTGTGTATCCCTATAATATCTTCTTCCATTAATCTCCATCATCATTACAACATAACATCTGGCTCGCAAGCTTCATAGACAAAGCATGAGTTAATATGAAATAGAAATACATAACTGAGATCATGAGAATCAAAGTGAGGTCGAATGGCTCCGCAACAACATTTCAGTATTGTCTCCCTCTCCTCCTTAGCTTTTTCCTTTCAACCTTATTTTATATCCCTGTCCTTGCTTGGACTGACAATTCTTCCTTGGATGCTCTGTATTTTTCCTCTTTCAGATGCTTATATTGTTTGGCTGTCATTATTCCTTTCCACTCGGTTGTCACTATCTGAGTCTCGGCTTCGGCCATGTTTCCACAACTACTAGTCTTCGGTGGATTCCTTCCCCTTCTCTAGCTTTCTTCTCCGTTTCTTCCCAGCGATTATCTTTTGCAAAATGTGGTCGTTCTTCCAACATGTCACCTTGTCTCTCAAAACAAAGGACCCAACAAATGCATGGGTTTTTTACCAAGGTGGTGACATTGAAATGCTACCTGGGGTAGTGAAGAGGGTCTCTCCTAATCAAGCTTCTCTTGGTTTCCATCTTTGGAATTCTCTTGATGTGGGGGAGGTTTTTTTCTTTGCCTTGGTCAATTTCTCATTTGCTCATGTTCTGTTGTTAAGATTCTAGTTATTTGATCTTGTTCCTTCAATTTTGGGAGTAAAGGTGAGGGTCAATGTTTTTCGTATTGTTTCTTCATAACACAGGGACTGGTCCAGCCTTTGAATTGGTGACAGTTCTACCCACCTCGTCGCTTCAAGTTTCTAATTCCGCAAGTATTTCCTTTAATTTCATGGTTCGGGTTTATGGGGTCTGGTATCCAAGTACTTTCTCCATCTGGTTTTAAAGTCAATAATTTTCTTTCCAGTTTCATAAGACATTATAGCTCTTGTGTCTTCTTTTTCATTTGCATCATTCAAGTCGGGGTTCATTCGATGTTTGGGTGCGGGGGTGTATTAAAGTTTTGGGGTTGTCTCTTATTTAACATTCCTTGACTGTGGTTTACTTAAACTTTTGGTGGCGATTTCATAATTTAACACCTTAGGTATCAGTCTATATAAGAGGGTTCTCAGTAGTAGGTAGCCGAGTTAGTCTCCAATAATCAACAAAATATTCCCTATTGTATATCTTTGGTGATGATGTTATCTTTGTTGTGACGAGTATTCTTGAGTCGAGAGTGCATCTCCTTTTTTGTCTTCCTGGGTTTTGTGTATATCCGTTGTGTGAGTTTTACTTGTTCCCCTATCTTAGTATGGCTCCTCGACAGGGAATTCCAAGTTGCAGAGGTGGCGTGAGTGGTTCATCTTCTCATCACCGTTGGTTTTTTGGGTGGGAGAATGTGGGGAACTACTTTGACTTTGTCCCTCCTGAAGTTAGGCAGGAAATTCTCAACCAAGAGTCAAAGGATTTTGGAGATGTCATATTTCTTTGATTCAGAGGTCGGAGGTATGTGCCTCAAATGGATACTTGACCCGGGGAGATTCAAAAAGCATAAACCATTTTCTTCATTTACTTGCAACGCACAAACAAATGGAAACCCTCCTTTTGCATGGTCATCAGAGATAAGCAAGTATATAATTATAAATTGTTGGCAGGACAGGAAGATATCAAGCAGATTCTCAGAAACATCCACTTTTGCTTGGATGACATTATGTCCAGATTAACAAGGGCAGAGAAATACGTGGTTTATGACTTGTAGTCTAAGTTAGAGGAGTTTAATGACTCACCTGTAGTCATAAAAACTCCCCTAGCTATTGCATCTCCTCATGTCATTATTTCTCCACAGGAAAATTCCTCTCCCCCTTCTCCAATCATCATCTCAGACTAATGCAGGCTCAATTGCTTTAGTACTCTCCTTTTTAGGTGGTCACGGACATGGAACTCTTGAAGGTTGTCATTATTCTCTATGGCATCTTTGTGGTCAATAGTTTAATGTTTTCCTGTCGTATGAATCTTATTTTTGCTTACATAAGGATGACAAATGATGATCCCTCACTTCATATCACTCTCCATTGTACTCAGTGATTTGCAAGTCCGATAGTGCATGGTTCTACTCTTGTCATCCTCTTTTGCATTTTGTAAGGTTTATTGATGGTGACCATGGATAAATCTGGTTGATATAGTTTAGTCTTGTTTTGTCTTGTGTCTTAATGAAATTTTGTTTCCAAATTTGAACAAATAGTAATGATGGTTCTTTGGGTACACCTAGTTGAAGCAATAGTCTCAAAAGATTAACTTTTTAGAGTGTGTAAAACTTTATGTACTCATTGTAATACCTCTTTTTATTAATAAAATCATTTGCAAAAACTTAAAAAAAAAAAGAAAAACAAACCACAAAAAAAAAAAAAAAATTATTAATTTTACATAAATAACATATAATCACATCAAAACTTATTAATGATTTTTATATTCATTTAAACACCATAAAAAATATAAAATATAAAATTTACTCAAATATCATAATTATGAAAAAAAATGGTTTTCAATCATCTTTAAAATGGTTAGCTATAGTACTAAAAATAGTACAGATTTAGACGTTTCCAAACATCCCCTGGGCGGTTATTTATTCTCCCATCTGCTTTCCTGCCCTAAAAAATACTCCAAATGTGGAAAGATTTAGAGAATTGACCAGTGCAACTTGCTCAACCAGGTTACTTGTACCCTTTTGCCTTTATGGATAAACTTGTTCGCTTTTAACTTTACGGATAAAGTTATTGAGGTTAGGGAAAAGGGAATTTCAACTTTTGTCAAGGGTAGGTGGGGCAATTCATCCATTAGTGAAGGAAAATTTGAATGAGTGGTATGTAAGTAAGATGTGAGATTATCAATATAATGATGTAACGCACTTCAACCAAAAAAGTGGATAATAAGTTTTAAAACATTCATTACATTGTTCAAAATTTGTTCAAAACACTCATTATTTTTGTCTTTGGTTTTACTTAATTTCTCTATAATAATATGTTATAAATAGATATATGAGTTGTTCACGTTACTAATGGTTATTAGAATTACTATATACACCATTGTTATCCATGGATATATGAGTTCTACGGGGTATTAATGGTTATTAGAATTACTATACACAACATTGTTATTCATAGATATATGAATTGTTCAGGTTACTCATGGTTATTAGAATTACTATATACAACATTGTTATTGCATAATCTTGTTTCATTACATGTATTAATACCAATAATCATTTAAGTTAGGTTTTATTGATAATTAGACTATGATTATAAATGATTATAAAGTATTTATGTTAGGTTTTATTGATAATTAGACTATGATTATAAATGATTATAAAGTATTTATGTTAGGTTTTATTGATAATTAGATTATGATTATAAAGTATTTATGTTAATACTAGTGATGGTAGAAGTATAATTATTTATCTTAACTTGATTTAGAAGTTAAGGATAATTTAATAATTATCAATATTATTGTGTGATTATATTTTAAGAAAGGATTTTAATTTAATAAAAATAACTTGATTCATAAATGTTAAGAATTTAGAAGCATTAAGAATTTAAGGGATAAAAAATGCAATAAAAGTATGTTTAATACTTAATTTTTATTTTATGTGTAAATTTAGGTTTTAAGTAATCTGGTTAATTTTACTTAAATATAAAGATGATTTTTATTTAGCTTTGTGGAAAAAAAATTAGTAAAAAAGGAATATGTGATTTTGGATATTAGTATGAAAGTAAAGAAAATTGATTATTTTTTGTTACTAGTGTGAAGTAAAAGTAAAATAATTTTTTTTATTATTGAAATGAAATTAATATAGTCTTTTAATTTTCTAGTTATGTAATATTTCTAGGGAAGTAGTTATTTTGGACATTGACCTCGAACAAGTGAAGATTGCTTACAATTCTATGTGAGTCGATAAGATGAGTTGGTGTATTGAAGCATTGAAGAGGTATCCAACCTACTATGGCACCATCCTATAGTACAAGGGCTAAAGTAGATGATTTCCATCACACCACAACATGTAACAACATGTAATTAGTTGGAAACCTATATTACATGTGCCAGATGCCTCTCCATCACACAACAACATGTAATTAGTTGGACATCTTTACTATTGTATTCATGTACATAGATTTTTGTTTGAGCTGAACCTAAGATGAAGTTACTAAGTATTTTAAAAGAGCTAAAATCTTTCAAGACGACATCATTGATCTCTTGGTGTTTGTATTGGTTGGCAGGAAAATCATCTATTCCCTCACCATCTGAGTTGAACACTAATTTGCAGTTAAACATGAAGCAAGATGAATATAAATATTAAGTTGTTATTTTTCCACTATCTATATTTAATATCTATTTTTATACATATAAATAAAAACATTATACATAAATAACAACCCATAACAAATTTGCTAACCTGATATTATTATAAATATCTTTAAAAAATAATTAATCTTCTATTCCAATTCATTTATTGACTTTAAGTATGATAAATGTATATTATCCTTAAAAAATGTAACAAAATAATTTACATAGATTACATTAAGTTTTACATTTTAATTTTAAAATTCAGAAAATGAAAAGCTACTATATACTTATAATAATATGTTATAAATAAATATATGAGTTGTTCAGGTTACTAATGGTTATTAGAATTACTATATACAACATTGTTATCCATAGATATATGAATTGTTCAGGTTACTCATGGTTATAGAATTACTATATACAACATTGTTATTGCATAATCTTGTTTCATTACATGTATTAATACCAATAATCATTTAAGTTAGGTTTTATTGATAATTAGACTATGATTATAAATTATTATAAAGTATTTATATTGATGGTAGAAGTATAATTATGTATCTTAACTTGATTTAGAAGTTAAGGATAATTTAATAGTTATCAATATTATTGTGTGATTATATTTTAAGAAAGGATTTTTATTTAATAAAAATAATATTAAGAATTTAGAAGCATTAAGGATTTAACGCATAAAAAATGCAATAAAAGTATGTTTAATATTTAAATTTTATTTTATGTGTAAATTTAGGTTTTAAATAATCTCGTTAATTTTACTTAAATATAAAGATGATTTTTATTTAGCTTTGTGGAAAAAAAATTAGTAAAAAAGGAATACGTGATTTTGGATATTAGTATGAAAGTGAAGAAAATTTATTATTTTTTGTTACTAGTGTGAAGTAAAAGTAAAATAATTTTTTTTATTATTGAAATGAAATTAATATAATCTTTTAATTTTCTAGTTATGTACTATTTCTAGGGAAGTAGTTATTTTGGACATTGACCTCGAACAAGTGAAGATTGCTTACAATTCGCTTACAATTCTATGTGAGTCGATAAGATGAGTTGGTGTATTGAAGCATTGAAGAGGTATCCAACCTACTATGGCACCATCCTATAGTACAAGGGTTAAAGTAGATGATTTCCATCACACCACAACATGTAACAACATGTAATTAGTTGGACACCTATATTACATGTGCTAGATGCCTCTCCATCACACAACAACATGTAATTAGTTGGGCATCTTTACTATTATATTCATGTACATAGATTTTTGTTTGAGCTGAACCTAAGATGAAGTTACTAAGTATTTTGAAAGAGCTAGTCTTTCAAGACAACATCATTGATCTCTTGTTGTTTGTATTGGTTGGGAGGAAAATCATCTATTCCCTCACCATCTGAGTTGAACACTAATTTGCAGCTAAACATGAATATAAATATTAAGTTGTTATTTTTCCACTATCTATGTTTAATATCTATTTCTATACATGTAAATTAAAAAATTATACATAAATAACAACCCCATAACAAATTTGCTAAACTAATATTTTTATAAATATCTTTAAAAAATAATTAATCTTCTATTCCAATTCATTTATTGACTTTAAGTATGATAAATGTATATTATCCTTCAAAAATGTAATAAAATAATTTACATAGATTACATTAAGTTTTACATTTTAATTTAAAATTCAGAAAATGAAAAGCTACCATATACTTATAACATAATCCAATTTTTTATTACATTAATCAATTTTTCATATACTTATAACAGAATCCATTTTTTATTACATTAATCAATTTTTCATAAGATTTTTCTTTTTTAATATAAAAGTAGATGATTAAATATATTATTTTGAATAATTTTAAAAAATTCTATAGATTTTCACTAAATTTATATTTTTTGAAAATGAAAGTTTTCAATAAATATATTATTATTTATTCATCTTGTTTTATTTTATAATTTATTAACATAGAGTAACAATTTTTTAATTAATTTTTTTATTACAACTCTTATAAAATTTGATTGAAAAGCTGAACTAAATATGATGTGAACATCTTATTATTTTAATATTTCTCGAGGAAAAACTGTTTAATAAATATAAACACTTTTTAATTTTAGATGTTTAATAAATATAAAATATTTTTAAATTTTAAATTTTAATTTAAAATCATTTATTAATAAATATAAAAAAATAGATTCGAAATTATTTAATTTTAAAATTAAAATTTTTAATAATTTTAATTTTAATTTTTTTTTAAAGTTTGTTAGGATCTTATCATTAATTTTTTAATATAAAGCAGGTTACATCTATATGTCTGAAGGTTAGGTGGCCTCAACCCGCCCTAAGGGAAACCATGTTTGTTGGCCATCTAACTGCAAAATATGTCATCTAGAAACAAAAAATAATAAGCCTAACAACCCACGCTATATATGTTTGAGAGTTTTTCTTCCTCCTATTAGCTAGATACCTATAAACATGACTACTAATATGCCTAAAAAATTGAATATGCTTCATACAAAACTATAACCAGGGGTGCACTGCCACTACTCATCATCAGCTAAATCCACAGGAGCAAGGTTTTTCACAGTGGAACTTGAAAACTTCATGTGGGGAATATAGGGGATGTGCCGCTCTATGCAGCTGAGACGTCCATTTTGTTGTTGCAATTGAAATGGGATCTTTTGAAACTCTTTAGTATGATCTGATTTCCCTTGGGATGAAAATGCATATCAGGGGGAAACTTCTCCAAGGCTTTAGCCAAACTCTTCATCATCCAAAATAGGTGGATTGTTTGTTTATATTGCGAGGATCTACCATGGGTATGGCCAGGGTCATTAATCAAAGTTTATCATTCTTTTAAATCAATCTCCAAAGCCTCCTTAGTCTATCATGTCTCTTCTTCCCAATCCGTGATACGTTTCTTGACTGGATTTGAACTGCTTGAGTGAATAATTCGGGAGGTCGATTTACGCCCACACACAGTCCCCCCAGATGAGTTGGGTTGACTGGTTTGTGAAGGGGAGTCTTTCCTCTGTTTCCCATGACCACGACCTCCACGACCATTCCTTCCTTTACCAGAGGCTCGAACCATATTATTGCACCTACAAATCAAATGTTGTCCTATGTTGACATCTGGAGGTCAACCCAAATAGATTTGAAGCTTAGAAGCACGATGTTGCTAAGGATTGCTCTGGCTTTGAAGCAAAGAAATTACAAAAGAAACCAACCAAATAAGGAACCAGTTCAAAAGCACGTTGTCAACTGGAAGCCAACACAACGTTACAGTTATGCTTCTATCATTGTTCCACCAACGCCCACTGATGGGCCTAAATGGACAAACAACACTATCCACAAGCAAAAGCCCAGAATGATATGGGTGAGTCTTATGTTTTATCGATTCAAACAACATAATTGTGTGTTGAAGAAAGAAATAACATTTGAGGACTGAGTTGCCCCTTAGCCAAAACCCACATACAACCTTACGCCGAACCCAAATGCAGTCCCAATTTGAAAAACCAGAACTGAATTTCCCAAAGTCGGGCCTATATTGACATAATTTAAGCCGGGAGTTTCCCCTTGACCAAGACCCACACACAACCAGATGACGGAACTAGATACAACATACCATATCCTCTGGGGCTGGACTAACACTAAATATTTCCAGCATATTACCCCAAACCACAACCTTATACTGATTAAGGCTATGCCAATGTTTACAGACAATGTTGGCCCTGTTCCAAACCCATACATATTCAAAATACCTGAGAACCAAATAGAATTGGCCAGAAACCAAAACGCTTACAATTCTACAATAATCAAGGTAGGGAGTACATTGGCACTCAAATTCGCCCATCGACCGAACCTGCATGAGCCCATACGCGACAACAAAATCTCATAGACCACAAACACCGGAACATAAAAACTAACAACTCAACACATAACAAAGACCAGACCATGCCATACTCCAAAAACATACTATGCCCATCTCGCTAACCTACTACAATACCATGCATCCTAGAGACTGGAGGGCAGATAGAAAGATCCATATATGCAGAGGGAGCAAAATTAAGAGTGGGGACATACCAGTGACCAAGACCGAGACCGAAAGGAGACTAAACCCGCGATTTCCCCAGAACGAGCAACCCGAACCAGATCCACAACGAACGGAGCACACATACCAAATTACACAACGCAATAGAGGAGGAGTTCATGCTTATCATCTGACTTAATGACTCTGCCACCTTCATGGTTGGCAATTAAACTTTGCATGCGCACCACAACCCCTCCAAGTGATGCATGCATGCATAGGGTGGCAACATATATTTGAGATTTGCATTAATCTGTGGGCCAAAGTGTACCCATTAAGTCCAACTCACACCCCGATCGATTTTTTTTAAATTATTTTTAATTACATAATTTTTTGTAAATCTGCAAGGTTTAATAAATTTAAAACACCTCTTAAGTTTGAAATATTTAATAAGACCTTTGAACCTCTTTTAATATTTGAGAGGATCTTTAGCCGTCATTTAACTCAGAGAATTTTCAATGACATAGAAGGATGCCATGAACCTCTTATTTCTAAATATTTAATAAAACCTTTTCACGTTACTTTTTTTTAATAAAGAAAAATATTCATTCCCTTACCTTCTAAAAGATGGCATTAGTACTGATTCACAAACATGGTGAAGCGCAACAAAACTTATTAGTCAAATAGCTATCTTTGACTCGAGAGGTGGATAGAATTATGTTTCAACCTTCAAAAATTTTGGAAACCAAATTCAATATAAATAAACAAGTCTAATATGCATCGTTGTTGCTTAGTATCTTCCTTTTATACAAAAATTAATTGATAGTAGAAGTATTAAAATTTCCCCATGCCCATGTATAGTGATCTTAATTTTTTTTAATTATTAAAATTTATGATTTGCAAGATTCCATTTTGTAAACATTGTAATAGCTTAGATCTTCTTCAACTTTTGAATCTAGGTTTCTACTTTAGAATATCAAAACAAAATTTCAAAATATTAAAACAAATAAAACTATTAAAGTTTTTAATTAGAGAGATTTTTATAGTTGAATTCACACAGTTAAGATTCAGCGAGTGTTTAGTTAAAACAATGAAATTTCTATTTTACATTAAAATCATTTATAACAAAAATTCACACAACAAATGACATCAATTGAATTTTGTTTGTTGTCTATATTCTTAAATAACTAATGCATTTACAAATGTTTATAAGTTTTTAACTTGCATTATTTGACAACTTGATATTTCAAGGCTTTATATGACTCCTACACAAGTTTCCCATAAAATCAAGCTAGCTATTAAAGGTAGGTAAAAATGTTTGAAAACATTATATAATATTAAAGGAACACATAATTAATTATGAAAAGACATGTTGACTTAGGGCCATATCAAAGAGGTGCACATATTTATAATGGAGGGGACATTGTTTTTCCTTAGCACATTATATTATTTTGAAATATGTTGTTAGTAAAGAAATATTAAGTTTTAAGGCATATTATATTTATAAAAACAATAGAAAATATTATTAAAGATTAATGACAATATATAAAAGAATATATATATTAATAATATATATATATATATTATATAATATATATATATAATATATAGATATAATATAACTCTCGTTAACCCCGCTTACTGTTAATACAACTTTTTAGATATATAATTCAACTCAAATGTTGATAATCTATCTAAAGAACTTGTATTAAAGTAGGTAGTGACTCAAATGTAAAGAAGAACTTACATTGTATTTTCAAAAATATATTTATATTGATAAAAGAAGTGATAGAAAATTACAAATTTGTTTGTTTGATTTTTTTTAGTTGTTGCAATAGTATTGGACTCTTACTAGTAAAACATAAAAGAGATTTGGTTAAGATTTCCCATTATAACTAGGAATTTTCAAGTAGTGACATATTTAGATTTTTTTCTTATATAAGTAAATTAATAGTAATATTGATTATAAAAGTGACTATAATATACAATTAAATTATAGATTAATAATATATATATATAATATATATATATATATATATATTATATTAAACTAACCAAAACAAATGTTCATACAATAAAATGGTGTTGGTAAATTTTTCAAAAACTAACAACTTTGTAAAACTTTGTAAATTATTTCAAATGTACACAATTAATTAAAGTTAAAACATGAGTTTGACACCTATTTTGAAATGAATTTTTATAAAATTGAGATTTGATGTGTGTATTATTTTTCATAAATATTGAAATTTGATATATATACTATTATAACACTTGGTAGCATATATAGTTTTTTTTTAATTACTTTATTATTTCTAACTAATTCTATTTCTTTTTAAATTTTCAAAATTAATTGAATGTCAAAACATTTTGACTATAAAATGATTACAATATAACCTTCTATAAACATAACTTAAATGCAAACAAATTGCAAATAATTGTCATGGTGACTAAAATAATTGCAAATAAAATGCTGATGCTTTTGATCACAATTTGAGATCGGTTTTGATGTTGTGTCAATTTTTTTAATGATTAAGATTTTCTTTTTTAAATAATTTTTAAAATTTCAATTACTGAATCAAAAATAAATATCTTATTTTATAAGAAGCACACCATTAACATTGCCCACTTAAATGAAATTTTTTATTATTGTTATTGTTTATCGGAAAAATAGGGTGAGTCACTGAAATCCCATCCCCACAAAATACAATTAAAACTAGACTTGAACCTGTAACCTGCATAACCGCATAAACACCTTAACAAGGTGTTAGCTGGGCAACCAACCAAACACAGAGCCTCATTCTTCTTCTTATTATTATTTAATGAAGTATTAAAAGAAAATCAAATCTTTGTTATTATTTAATAAACCGG
>APFE030799489.1:27839-58410 GCA_000404065.3 Pinus taeda
AAGGACATTTCGAATTCTTTCTGCATCACCAAGGCAAAGCTTTGACTCATAGCTTCTTCATTGCTGCCAAAGATAATATCATCTACATACACAACAAGTATTAGGAATTTGTCATTTTCAATTTTTATATAAAGATTTCTATCTGCTGAACCTTTCGAAAAACCTTGTTGATGAAGGTATTTATCCAAATGGTAGTACCAAGCCCTTGGAGCCTTTTTAAGACCATAGAGAGCCTTTTTTAGTCTGCATACAAGATTTGGGTCATTCCCAAGAATGAAACCATCTGGCTGCTCAATGTATACTTCTTCTTATAAATCTCCATTCAGAAAGGCTGACTTCATGTCCATTTGAAATACTTTGAATTTCTGAAAGCTTGAGAGAGCAAGGAACATTCGGATGGCCTCAAGTCTAGCAATAGGAGCAAAAGTTTCTTCAAATTCTATTCCTTCTTGTTGATCATACCCTTTACAGAGAAGTCTGGCCTTGTTTCTAATTACTCCCCCATTTTCATTTAACTTATTTTTGAAGATCCATTTTGTCCCTATGACATTCTTATCTTTTGTTCTAGGAACCAACTCCCAAGTGTTGTTCTTTTCAATCTGCTCAAGTTCTTCATCCATTTCCTTGACCCAGCATTCATCTTTGCATGCCTCATTTACATTTTGTGGCTCAGTGGAGGAGAGCAATGCCAAATAGCTTGAGGCTTCTGCAATTGTTCTTCTTGTTTGTACACCTGCTTCTTTCTGTCCCAAAATCTGAGATTCTGGATGATTCTTCTAAACGTACCTAGATGGAGTCTTCTCTTCTATCCTTATTTTTTCTTCTGGTGCCTCTTGAGGTTCTTCTTCATTATCAGTCTGATTTGAAGGGTAGTCTTCATCCTCTTCAATATTTTCATAATTTACTTTCCTAGGAATGTATCCTTTTTCATCAACCACTACATCAATGCTGTCAACAATTATTCCACGTCTTTTATTGTAACACTTATATGCCTTGTTATGGGGAGAATAACCAAGGAGAATCCCTTCATCTGCTCTAGGTTCAAGTTTTCCAAGCTGTTCATCATTGTTCTTAATATAGCATTTGCTTCCAAAAATTTTGAAATGCTTTACAGAAGGAGTCTCACCATACTAGAGCTCATGATGAGTTTGAGTGTTGTTCACTCAGACATTTGTTTTGTTGAGAATAACAACTGCAACAAATGCAGCTTCACCCCAGAAGGTTGCAGGAGTTCCAGATTCATCAAGCATAGCACGAGCCATTTGTTGGACCGTTCTGTTCATCCTTTCCACAACTCCATTTTGCTGAGGAGTCCTAGCTATAGAGAATTCCATTCTTATTCCATGTTCTTCATAGAAATCAAAAAATTTATTTGAGGTAAACTCTCCACCTTTGTCGGACCTGAGGCACTTAATTTTGTGATCTGATTCGGTTTCGGCCAAGGCTTTGAAGGATTTGAATTTTTCGAATGCTTCATCTTTGTGCTTCATAAGTCCTAACCAAATCATCCTGGAGAAGTCGTCAATGAATAATATAAAGTATTCCTCTCCTCGAGGTGACCTTGTACTAAATGGACCACATACATCTGTATGGACTAGTTCGAGAGGCCTGCTGGCTAATCCTTCCTTCCCAGGGAAGTTAGTTCTGGTTTTCTTACCAAACTGACATGATTTGCATATGGTGTTTTCAGGAATTTTGATATTTGGAAGACCATGAACTGCTTGGTATTTGCATGCTTTCCTTATTTGTGAAAAGCTTAGATGCCCTAACCTCTAGTGCCATAACTAGTGTTCATCATCCTTGCTCAAATAGCATTGTTGTTGTCCTTCTTCAAATATTTATAAATTATTTGGAGTTCTTCTTCCTTTGATCACTTTTTTTCCTGTATCAATATCACGAACACTATATCCATTTGATCGAAAAATTACCTCGATTCCTTGATCACACATCTAACTGACACTCAGTAGATTATGCTTCAAGCCATCAACATACAAAACATTTCC
This sequence comes from Pinus taeda, assembly GCA_000404065.3. Classification (NCBI taxonomy): domain Eukaryota; kingdom Viridiplantae; phylum Streptophyta; class Pinopsida; order Pinales; family Pinaceae; genus Pinus; species Pinus taeda. Next base: position 29,843 of record APFE030799489.1, read on the forward strand.
AGCTTTGACCTTTTCTTTCAACTGAAAGTGCCTTTTCCTTTTATAGCTACAAGGGTATCATTTCCAAAAGAAACTTTCTTTCCCTTTTCTAAAGCAGTATATGATTCAAGTTTTTCTTTATCACCTCTCATATGCTTCGAACATCCACTGTCTATGTACCATAGATTTTCCTGTCGTTCTGCATAAAAGGCTATCCCACATCTTTTTGGTTGTGGTTCCTTTATTCTCCATGTTTTGGTGCTTGAGGTTTGTTCCTTTTTCTGCCGAAACCTGCTCCTGCATTCAGAATCTTCATGACCCAAGTTATTACAAATAGAGCATTTAATTTCATTTTCAAGTGCCGAAAAGTTGTTATAGGTCCTTTTCATAATCCTAGTCATACTTCTTTGTTTTTGAACTTCTCTAGTCATGATTGCCTTATAGGAAACACATTGAGTTGCTTTGTGACCAAAGTTATGGCAAGAGAAACATTGGCCATTGAAGAAACTTTTGCGATTATCAAATCTACCAGCCAAATGATTTTAGTTTCAATTGTCAACCATTCTTGAAGCAAATTGAGAAGTTTTTACCTGTGGCTGGTTGTAGCTAGCTTTTGTTCACCCTTAAGATGGATTGCCCCTGATTTACCTGGTATTCTTTGTTAGTTCTTGATGTAGTTCGTCCCTGCTTTACTTGGTGATCTCCATTGGGCTTTTTCTCATTCCTCATTGCTGCATCAAGATAACTCTTTGAGGTGGATGCTTGAGATGTTTCTCCATTATAACCCAGACCTGTCCTAATTAGTGGAGAACGCTATATATTGATAATATCATCCAGAGTTTCAGATCCTTTAACAAATTTAAGATTAAGAGCCTTTTTTTTCTCAATTTCTTTCCTAAGGCCAACAATTTCACATTCTAACTTCTCAAGAAATTTTTCTTTTTCATCAAGTTGAAATTGCAGAGTATCAATGATTACATTATTTTCTTCTAAACATGTCTTGAGTCTAGAAATCTCTTCATAAAAGCTATCCATATCTATAGCATCCATGTAATAATCATCTTCAAAAGCCATTAAAAGTTTATAGTCATTACCTCATTCATCTTCATCACTATTTGATAGTCCATCACTGTCTTCATGAGTGTAGTAGCTTTTCTTATTTGCATTCCATTTCTTGTTCCATCTAACAGGTTCCTTTCCCTTGTCAATCTTATCCTTATGAGGACATTTTGTAGCATAGTGACCTACTCTTCCACAAGAAAATCATTTGAAAGGCAACTTACCTCTGAATCTTCCAGTTCCCCGTTGAAGATTTCTGACAAAAATTGATTCTTCTTCTTCTTCTGACACGAGTCTTGACTCATAGTACTCTCCTTTGCCTGAAGCCTTGAAGGCAACTTCTCTCCTGTCTGATGGACCTCCTTTCCTCATTTCATAAGCAGTTAGAATTTCGTGCAGCTGTGACATTTTAAGGTTTTGTAGATTCTCCTTTTCTTCTATAGCAGAAACTTTAGATTCAAACCTATGGGACAAAGATCTTAGAACTTTTTCAACCACAACAGCCTCTTTTCTTTCTTCACCCAAATTTTTCATACAATTAACAATCTCATCTACATGAAGAAAATAGTTAGCCACACTTTCATCATTATACATCTTCAGATTTTCATACTGAATCCTGAGAGTTTGAAGTTTTTTTCGTTTTACTTGATCATCTCCTTCATAGCTCAGAACAATCTTGTCCCATATCTCTTTTGTGGATTTAAACTACATTACCTTGACAAATTCTGATTGAGATAGGCATCCTAATAGAGTATTGAATGCCTTTGCATTTGTTTCATATTTTGCTTCTCAGCCGGATCTGTAGGAGTTGCTGATGGAAAAGTATACCCTGTATCTATGATATCCCAAACTTTTGTACCAAGAGATTGAAGATAGGCAGTAACTCTTACCTTCCAATAAATGAAGTTTGTCCCATCAAAAATTAGTGGCTTGATTGATGCTTCCCTCTCATAGGTGCTCATGATAAAAGATCTTTCTTCAAGCGATCAAGCTTCTTCCGAAGAACCTGGCTCTCATACCAATTGTTGGAAATAATACTGAGAGGCGGGGGGGGGGGGGTTGTGAATCATCAGTTTTATCAAATTCTTTTCAATATACCTTCCAGATTTATACTTTAATTTATTCTTCAGATATTGATCATTAATTTGTATGTCATTGCCATATAATAATGAATAAGAACAAGAAAAATAGATAGGCACACCAAAGAACACTAGATATAAGGTGAAAACCCAATGTGGGTGAAAACCACCTGCTGTAATATGTCTCTATCTTCTTTCAATTAGAAACTTCTTGTACAAGGATTTTGTACTGGTGCAGTCCTTTACCAGTACGCAAGCTGTAGCTTGTAGAGAGATACAACTCTCTCTCATTTTCCAGTCTCTCCTGGAAGGGAGCTACAACCCCCTTAGCTATTTCACTTATTTAAGGACCACGTTTCATAAATTTTCAGACTGGATCCAAGAAAATCAAATAATCATCAAGTGCATACAAATCACCCAATCTCCTTATACAATCAACCAATGAATCACCCAACTCTTCAGAATGTTGTAAATAGAAAAGTAATACCAGAAATCTAAACCTAGAACTCTGCAGCAATAGATAAAAGATAACCAATAAATGTTTCAAGATAAGTCCGCAACTTCACGAAGAGGGGCTTGCGAATATCCACACTGGTTGGTCTTCTACTCTGTGTATCTCCACACCACTCATTCTTCTGTCATGCGTACTTCTGCTCAGATCCACACCTGCACTGTCTGCCTCACAGTGTACCTCCACACTGTGCCTTCTTTTGCGCTGCGTACCTCGCACTGCGCCTTCTGCTTTGCTGCGTACCCCAGCCCTGAGTCTTTTTTTTGAGTTGTGTACCTCACACTGTGCCTTCTGCTGCATTGCGTACCCCTACACTACACTTTCTCTTGCGTTGCGTACCCCCGCACTCATGCCGTGGATCACTTGTGAACTTCTGATTACGACCAAATTAACAGTCCACCAATGTGCCACAATCAGTCAGATCCACAGATCTGTTCATGCGCCTGAGAGATCACGACTTATCAGTAGATTCGCCTTAAGTTTTCTCCTCGATTTAGATCTAGCTTTTAAAACCAATCACCCAAAATTTCAGATCTTAAGATATTCAAATTTCACAAGTACATAGCCAAGTGATCTCCTTCCCTTTTTATAGGCAAGCCTTTACTCAAACCATGGTTCAAAACCATAGGTATTCAATACTAGGAACCCAATACCTTGGATCAATACTTTTAGATGCAAAACCACGGATCAAAACCATAGGATCAAATATGTCGGGCTAAATACCATGGATCGTTCATAAAGATTCCCACGTGCATGGGCTTTTCTGCATAGGAGTAAGTGAAACTGGGGTCCTCACCTTCTGAACAGAGCACCTGCGTGTATGTCCACACTTCTTGGTTGGAGTACTTGCGGGTCCACAGCTTCTCTTAGGATCCCCTGCGAGTATCTCATTTTCCATGATTTTGAGTGCCTGAACTGCGATCTGCCACTTGAGTGAGTTGCCATCAAGTACAACACCTGTACCATAGAGCCAAACCAGAATCATAATGCCAACAGTTGGAACCAAGCTTGTGCACCTTTGAGATGGTTTTGATGTCAGTTTATTCTAGCTATACCTGCCTTTGCACAAGTTTCTTAGCCCTCTGTTCCACCCTTTAGTACCTTCGTGAAAGGGTAAAATTGGCTTTCGCCCACGCCTAACCTGTGGCTTAGGGACTTTCGTGCTGCTAGGGTAGCGAATTGCGATATCTCCCAAACTAGGTTAAGTGTCTTACTTATCTTATTAACCAATCTTAGTTAGCTTCGCGTAAACAGATGTTCTTACTTTCATTCACTTAACCAATTTGCTCATCATATAAGCATTATAAGTGAATTTCATACCCAACATAACAAGATGGATAAACATGAAATAAAGACGCATAAATTGTAGAATAATTCTCTTTATTGATAATTCTAGACGATTACAGACTCGAACGGCCCTCGCACTTAGTTACAAGGGTCCACGCACTCAGCTATGGACTTCTACCCTAGGCCTCTGCATACTCAACTATAGAGCCTCTACCTATGCTACGACCTAAACTTAGATTTCTACCTTAGAGCTATCTCTCATACATCATACCTTCATGTGTCTATCTTCTATTCCTACTTTTGATATCAAACTAATTAGATATTAGCTCTATTTATACAATCCCATGGTCCGTGGACCATAGGTAGATCTTCTACAACTGATATTACATTTCCAAAATAAGGGCGGACAACCCTATGACTCTTTAACACCTACGTGCTCCGCGACCACAAAATCTGGAGACTTTACACTTGGATTACAAAATTTGACCAAAAGATGGGCTTTTAGCCTCGAAACTACCCTTGGGGGATCCCACACCCAACAATGAAAATCTCTCATTTATGGTTTATCACCAATATTATGATCTTAATGACCTATCAATTAATTTAAAATCCTTCATTCAAGTGTTACTTTGGAAAATCATCAACATGACATCCCTGTTGCCATTAACATATGTGTTGATGGATACCAAGTGATTCAAACAAAATTTTTCCTATTTTTGAACACTTGGATTTGTACAACATCGATTCAAAATATGTTTCTCATAGCTTGCAATATTCATTTGCGTGATGGGAGTCTCTTTCATTTCAGAATGTCCCTAAAATTTCTTCAAGATATGCATCTTTAGATGTCAAATATGAAGAAACAAGTTGTCATGATTTTGAATCTTTGGTATACATGGTTGAAGAAAAGCAAGATGAATCTGAATGTTGGATTGGTATTCTTTTCTTTCTTCATTACGATGATGAAGATAACCTCATCATACATAACATGCATGTTTATCCATTGGTTTTACAAGTTCAATCTGATTTTACAACTAGTGTTTCTCCACTTGAGTCTTTTCATATTTCCTCACCTATAGCACACTACTCATTGTACCTAGATACATGCAACAAGCTTATTATATTAGAAGTGTCTCTAAATCCTTTAGATATTTATCTAGTTGTTCATGGTTGCAATCAGATATAGGATGATGTGGTCTTACTATCATAGGATGAAAATATTGAATATATTATTTATGAGTTGTTCAATTGTAACTCTTTCATATATCAGGAGGAAAGCATTACAATTCTAAAAAATGAAGGGAGTTTTCCGAATCATGCATCTGAAATTTCCATCCATCAAGAATTTGATATGCTTAATCTTGAGCCTTATCAAACCATTGGTATTAACAATAATTTCATTGATGCATCTAATGACAATGGTGCATATATACATATCGATTATTCAAAGTCACCCATATTTGATGTCCCACCATAAGAAAGTTCAGAGACCTGTCAGGAATTCAAGGCAATTCAACCCTTGTTGATGGTTATGTAAGTTTCTCCTAATCCTATTGATATCTATGAACTAAGTTTGATCTATATTTTCACACATAATTTTTTCTTTAACTTCTATCCACTAGTTGTGAATTCATTTCTAAAGGACTTTCAATATTTTCGAGTCAATCTTCAAAATTTTTAGGATAGCATTTCTAATCAGATGAAATATTAGTGTTTGGTTAATCTTTCTTCATCATGTGAATCCCTTGTATTGCACTCAATATTGGTGAGCATGCCTTTTATGGATATAGGTAGCTTAAATCCTGTCATTCTGATTACCGAGAAGAAATTGTTTTTTAGTCAGAAGATTCCTTCCTATTAAGCATTTCTAAGATCCGTCACCTTCCTATCACTTTTATGCATTTCATAGATCTAATCATATTTTTCACACAATCTCTTTTCTTGAGTGATACTAAATTCTTGAGTCACTCAAGGACTTAAGATCCTTGTGTTGATATAAATGCCTGGTTTGATTTGGCCCTTGCTTCCAATATTTCATGAGCCTAGCATCTGAATTAGTTTCCTAAATTTGTGATGACAATGATTCTTTAAAATACCTTAAGCTTTCATATTGGTGGCATGATGTCTAATCAGATACAAAGGGAACCAATGTAGAATCAAGTATCTTATAGTCACCAATTTGATCTTGATGTTGGTTCTAACAACTACCTCTCAATCAATCATTGTCTCATTAGAAGATTTGATGGTAGTTGTGTTACATTGATTAATTTTTTTGAAACTAGTTATATTCATGGTTTATGTTTTAATGATTTAGATAATTGTCAGATAGTTGAGGCACTTCTGCATGAGCTGATGGTTATGATAGGTTATCGCCATCTTGACAAGGCTTCTAGATGAGATCAGATTGAATTCCCCTAAAAGTATTATCTATGTGATGTGAATGTGTTAGTTGAAAATTAATTTTCTCATAAGCATCAGGGTTTTCAAATTGATTGTTCTAAAATATCATGATCCAATCATTAAATTGTTAGAGAAATATTACATCACAATATTTGTCACAAATAATTATTTTCAGTCTTTTATGATGTTTGCAAAAATAGAAAACATAAATGAATGTACTTTCACAAGAATCCTTCAGGTTTTTTATGGTCTTCATTTCAAGCAACAAGGAAAAGCTCGAAAATGGTTAAATATAGTAAGTAAGGTACATCTTTCTCTTGATAAGAAATACCTTCAATTCATTGTGCAAGTTTTTCAAGTCGTAGTCTTTTCTTTTGCAAAATTATTTATACTGCTTTTAACTACTTATATATTTGTGAATGCAGGTCGGGAGCGGTTACAGTGGCTACACTAGAAATTCCATTACACTTAGCCCTCACCTTCTAGCCCGTTAGGTGAGGAGTAGGTTTAGGTGCATTTAGTCCCCTAGTTGCATTACATGATTCTATATTTCAACCTGCATTAGTCCTTGCATGTAGTGTGTTTGTTTTGTTTGTCTCTCATGTTGCTTAGTCAAGGTTTACTTCCACTCTATTTTTTTGTTTTTTCTTCCTGTTATGCCTTGTCTTGTCTTTCCTTCTTTTGTTTAATAAGACTCTGCATGAAGATGCTTTCACTTGATCAAAAGAAAATGTGGCAAAACTTTAAAAGGGAGATTGTGATGATGAACAATGCTTAGATTATTTGTTATCCTCTTCTCTATCTTTGGTTTACATATCTTTAAAGTCAATGATGTCTAAATAGAAAATATGATCCATTCAAATGGGAAGCCTTTGGTTGAACCATAAATCTTGTATCTATTTTCGGATCTTCATTCCTTGAATTACTGTTGTAATTAAATGGTTTTCTTCTCTCCAATCCAATCGAATAGAAGAAGGGAAAGGGTAAAATCAATAACGAGAAAATTAATATCAAAGGTATCTATAACCATGTCTGGAGGAACGCCATCTTCTACTCTCAGTAAGTTATGATCCCTCTTCCACCCCATGAAACAAATAAGTACCTAAGAATAGTTATAAAAATAAATAAATAAAGGGTGAAAGAAGAGAAAGGCTTCCTACGCAAAGAGGTGAAGCAATTAATTTTGTTGGGGTATTGTTCAAGCTCGCTTGCAATGAAGCAATGCTTGTTTTTTTGTAGTGACTCTATCGGGGTACTATCTAGGCCTACTGGCAATGAAGCAACACCAAAGATGAAAAATAAGACTCTGATTATCTTAATCAAAATTTTATATTACCCTTCTCCTTAATCAAAACAATTGTGATCTAACAAGCCTTATGAATGTGTTTAGTCAAGAAAAGGAATAGATCAGACTATATCCATAACTGGTCAAATGGGGAGCTATGGTAATCCATGTGATGAATCAATACTTTTTGGAATAATGAGACCTTACACTTAAGGATAAAAGCTAAACAGATAAGATGAATTTCTACCAGTGTGTCACCAAGTGTTAACGCTACAATTAACACTCTCCAAAAATTTTCCTACATGTGGATTTTGGAGTCTACTAAGCATATAAAGATCTGTCATTCCATAGTTACTTCATGATTGATTAATGTTACACTAAGTTTTAAATTCTCTTTCTCGGTTTCTAAGTGTCAAAGTCACTTTCCCACACATGTTTAGTTTGTAACAAGTCACGAGTGCATTCCTTTACACAAGATTGAACATGCATAGCAAAATCCATCAAGATGGTTCTTGTGTAATGTTCAGCTTATGTCAATAGTTAGTGCACACTTTTAATTGGAAGTGTCTCACTTTTGGTTGCAATTGCACTTCTATTTCGGTGAGTTTTTCCAACTATCGCTTTTATGCACCTTTGCTTTCACAAGTGTCATTTCATGTTTACATCAATCACTTTTACTTGCCTTCACTTTAATAAGTTTCATTTTCATTTTAACTTAACTCTAGCACATGTCACTTTCAATGTCATTTGCATTTTGCAAGTTTCGCTTGCACCTTTCTCTTAGCATCACAAAAGTCATATTTTGGGATGGGAAGTGCCACATATTGTTAGAAAATTATATATTACGGAGCAATGGAGCACATAAAATAGTGCAAAAATATAAACACAGAAAATGCATAAAAGAAGAGAGACACAGATATATGTGGTTCAACAAGTTTGGGCTACATCCACGAAGAAATAACCAATCCTTCTTTTATTATATTATCTAGCAAACTGAAGAGATACAACCTACAACAGATCCATTGTAACACCCTCTTTGCTCTCAATCTCCTCTCTCTTCCTCACTCAAAATAGAGATATAATAGACATAATACAATTCCCTCATATATAGTGAGGGGTTTCCTTCTAGGGAAAAAAACCCTAAATTAAATATGGCTTCTACCATTAGATCATCTGTCTAATGAACGACCTAGATTGACTAGAACCTACTAGAATTTTACAAGGAAATTTTACATCCGTTTTTAGCTTTGGGGGCACTACCCCCGAGCCCCCACGAAGGGAACACTGGCCCTTGCACCCCCCAGCCAGGGGGGATCGGCCCCCCTGAACCCCCATGGGGGGACAAGTCCACCCTGCACCCCCCCCGCGTGGAGGGGTGTACAGTCTTTTTGGGGTATACATCCGGTTGAGACCTTTGAATATAGAAGATAATCAGGCTCCACACCCAACACATATGGCATAAGCAAAGTTGTGGATTATTTTGAGAGGAAAATTTAGTACCAACAGGTCCTATTTACCATGTAGCCATGTACTAGACCCATACCTAAAGTTTTATGCATTGTCATACTAGTGTCATCACTGTCATCATAAAGTGTAATGTAAATTTCACACCTAGTTGAAGAGACTCGATTATACATTATTGAAGGGTAGTTCTGATGCATTCTCCTACACTTATGTGTCCCATTAATCATAAGAAAATATGTCAGATATATTCCCCATGTGTTGATATTTTTCATACAAGTGCCATCAGTGTCGTCACAAAGTGTACCCTAAGTGTCGCACTTGGAGGAGATTGTTGCATTGGCATCACATTAAGGGGATCATGTTGTTCTTGTGTACTAAGTGCTCAATGTTGTGTCATCATTTTTTCTTAATGTGTGTGGTCATTCATAAGTTCATTCGAGTCTTACTTCTACCTTACTAATCTCGCACTTAGCCAAATCTTAAAAAATATTTTTATCCTACAAACTTGACCCAACTTAGCCTCCTTGAACTACACATTGCACACTAGAAAGGCTCAAGCTCCCCCCTTGCCTCCTTTATCTATGTAATGCGCAGTTCCTACCTTCAGGGACTATGTATTGCATAGTCACAGTGCTCCAGGATTGCCTCCTTACCCTCATAAACTGTGTAATCTTGCCTCCCATCTAGTCTCTTGCTACGCATTATAAAATATCAACCATCAAGTTATCTCCTTGAGTCCTTGAACTGCACCACTATGAAATCCACTGATCAGTCTCCTCAGGACTCAATACTGCCTCCTTGACCACCAAAATTATGCAGATCAACCTCCTAATCAACCTTCTTTTGTACATTGCATAGTCTCAAGCCTCAAGCTTCCAGTATGACTCGAACTACTTAATTGTGCCATCCCTAGGCCTCTCTCCCTCCAGAAATATGCAGTGGGATACCTCATTCCTCAAGCCTCAAGCCTACATCCTTAATCCCCTCAATTGCATAGTCACCTTTCCCTAGCCTTCCCGAACTGTTCACTACATAATCTCAATCCTCAGTCCTTTATCCTAAACTCTTGAGATGCACAATTTCATAATCCTTAAGCTATTATCTTGGTCTAGCACCCAGTTCCACTTTAGTTTATGATTTTCATGAAGCATGATAGACTAGGAGTTTTCAGATTGATTTCATCTTGTCATAAGTAGATTTCAGTTACAATTATTGTATCTTGTTATGATAGGATGATGATGAAGGAGATGGAGAAGGAGACCCTACTAGGAAATGCCTTGGTAGCCACAAAGACAAAGCTTATCATTGAATATAAGATGAAGAGACACTAGTTTTTGACAATGGATTAAGTTGATGATCACATGAAGACTCTATATCAATAAGATCCTTGGAGGATGGATACAAAGAACATGCAAGATCCATCATGAAGATACAAAGAAAGCAATAAAAGGAGTATCTTGGCAATTCCACATGATCATGAAGTTCCATGTCATCATTGTCAAGAATCATCTCAAGAGTCACATGTGTCATAATGTCTTGCAACATCATTTGTGGAATATAATTTTGAAATTCTCCAAAACGAGAAAATGTACAATATGTGGAAGACCAAGGGCCCCGCATGGAATATGAAGAGTCACTAGTGAGTACTAAAGTCATATAGAAGCTAAAAGGTTGTAAGAATTTGAAAAGTCACTGTAGGAGATCAAGGGTCATGAGGGAGGTGAAGAGTCACCTCATTTGTTATAAAAACACCCTCATAGTGCAAGGAAATGGACATTTGGGACTTGAAAGTTCACTTTGGATTCTCTAACATTGGCATAAAAGAGAAAATCTTCCTTTGAAGGAGCAAGGTGGTGAATTAATGTTTCCCTATTAGGGTTAGTTTGGCAGCATTTTACTTGTATATCTTGGCACTTCAACTTAATTAATGAAGCTTAATGAACAACACATTTTCATGCATGTATCATGAATATCGTAGGACTATTATTTAGATATTTGCAGTATGTATTTTTTGCATATGTACTAAGTAAATTGAAATATTTTGGTGGCTTTGGTACTTATCTTATTGAAGGTTTGTTGTATTTGGCTACATGATTGTGGTTGGATTGTGAACTACTTTGCATACTAACTAGTGATCCCCTTATGCTCTCATGTGTCTCTTTTAGGATAGTACTATTAATTTTCTTCTAGAGGCTTACTCTCTCTCTCCCTTCCATGAAAGTACCTTGTAGAAATCACAAACGTATGCCTCACAGTGTCAACTTACTTTCTTATTTCAAAGAATGTTTGTATAACCTCTTATGTTAATAATGACAGCCAAGGCAATCCCTAAGGATAATGGAAACCCATCATATTTCTGGTTGGGGGTATTACCTCAAACAATGTGAGGTCTAATTGGGACATCACATTGGGGAAACCCCTTGGTTGATGAATTTCAAACACTGTGAATAGTTTACGAGACTACAAAATGCTGCTACAAAGAAATGCGTAGAAGGGGATATAAAACTCTATTTTTTTAGGCTCTCAATAGCTTGCTTAAGTGCTTAAAATGCCCGATCGTGTTAAGGTAAAAATTCATATAGCTTGATTGAGGGTTTCCTAAAACCTCGATTGATCCATTAACATGATTAGACAATGGCTTGATCAAGCTTTAAGACTTGATTGAGCCACCTGTTTAATTTTGCACTTAGGATATATTGGTGGGAAATTTCAAAACAATTGCTCAATTGAGCCCCTAAACTTGGTTTCCATAGGATCGAGGGATTTTTTAATGCTTGGTTGAGCAATATTTAATCCATCAAATTACTCGATCGAGATCTTAAATATTGCTCAATCGAGCACTTAAAAAGGCTTGATCAAGCTTATTTTTTCACCCTATTATCACTCCGTAATTTCCCTAGCCAGAGGAGAGAAACCTAGAGGTAACCACAAAACCACTTGTAAAGATGAGATCTAGCCCTTCCAACATCAGAGAGGGATCTCTCTATTGGATTTAGATTTATGTTTTTAAAGATATTATGCTAGTTATGAAAAATTGAGGTGGGGTTTTTTGAAGGTTTGGTTGAAAAGTGGAAGGAAAGTCCATTGGGAATGGAGTCATGAAACTTTGGGTAATCAATCACAAAATGACAGTGCAGCTATAATAGGGTAGGATAGGAAATGTTTTGGAACTTTTAAAGTATCTATGGGGTGAAAGGATGAATATGATTTAATTTCAATTAAATATAGGGCATACTGAGATGAAGTCTATACTTAACATCAGAATGAAAACATTGATATTGTTTACAAGCCATAGCATAGTAAACTTAATCAAATTTGGCCCTTAATATTCTCAAAACAATAAAGAGAGAAACATAGGGAAAATGAGAAAATAAACAATTTCACATGAGGAAGTACATTACCAATTTATTGACATGGGAATATTGGGAAAAAACTCTCTGTATTATTGTAAATTTATCACTTCAGTACAATGCATAGTGTATATCAAATTACAACTACTTTCTTCATACAAGTTCTGACACTTGTTAATTCTTATTGCCATATACTTATAGACTTTCTACTAAACTAATCTTGGATTCCAAATAGGAATTCATTACAGAATGATATTCTAACAAAATTACATGTTTTTCTGAAACATAATTAAAAATATAATCCTTGGACAAATTCAGTTGTCTATTGAAAATTTAAAGGAAATATGTTGTTGACTGTGCTCTTTTTCCAGCTCCTTGCTTCTGCTTTTGTGCCAAAAATTTAGGTCTTATGTTTATGTTTTCTCCAAAAACTCCAATAATAGGTCCCACCTTCTTCATTTGGGATTGAAAAATTCACCATGTTCCTAAACCTTTCATCCACTTCAGTGTAAGTTTGAAAAGTTGTCTTATTTAAAAATAAATGATGAATTTTGTGTTGTATATTTAAATGAAACGGAAGGCCTTGTAGGAAATATTCTCCACTGATGGCTCCCTTTTCCTTTGAAAACTTTGACACATCTGCAACAATATTGTGTTATAAAATTATATATTACAGAGCAATGGAACACATAAAAGATATTGCAGAAATATAAACAAAGAAAATACATAAAACAAGAGAGACATAGATATATGTGGTTCACCCAATTTGGTCTACGTCCATGGACAAACAACTAGTCCTTCCTCTTACATTATCCAAAAAAATGAAGAGATACAACCTACATTAGATCTATTGTAATTCCCTCTTCACTCTCACACAATATCCTCTCTCTTTCTCACTCAGAATAGAAATATCCATAGCCGCAATACAATTCTCTCATATATAGTGAGGAGTTGCCTTCTAGGGAAAAAAACCCTAAATTAAACATAACTTCTAGTGTTAGATTTTCGCCTAATGAATGACCTAGATTGACTACAAAATTACAACATTGTACAAGGAAATGTTACATCTGTTTTTAGCTTTGGGGGCAGTGGCAGAGAAAAAAAATGGATAGTGTTGCTGCCCCATTATGAAATGGGGTCCAATCTGGAGATACCATTGAATAACGAAGATAATCAAGCTACACACCCAACAATCTCCCACTAGGAGATTGATTATAGCAATTCCACCAATGTTTCATTTACTAGACAATGACTCCACTTTGGACCTGGTTGTTTCTCATCTTCATCATCAGAATTGAAGACCAATTGAAACTAAACAGAATCTCAATTTCTCCCTGGTTACAACTTTTGTTAACATATCTATAGGATTTTGGCTAGTGTGTATCTTTTCGATATTCAACTGTCCATCTTCCAACATTGACCATATGAAATGGTACTTGAGATATATAGCTTTAGTCTTGGAATGAAATATAGAGTTATTTTCAAGATTTATGGCACTCTAGCTATCAATGTATAACCTACCCAACTCTTGCTTCTTACCCAATTAATCCTGAAACCTTTGTAACCAAACCATTTCTTTACTAGCCTCTATAGCAGCAACATACTCTTCTTCCGTCGTTGAGAGTGCAACACTTTGCATTTTTGAAGCCCAACTGACAACTATTCCACCTATAGTAAACATATACCCTGTGGTGCTCCCCATTAATCTCTATCACCCACCATATCTGCAACAACATATACCTGTAGAGCAATGTTTGAACCACCAAAGCATAATGCTTGATTTGTGGTGCCTCTCAAATACCTGAGAATTCACTTCACTGCAATCTAATGTTCTTTTCCTGGATTGTTCATGTACATTCTTACAACTCCTACTGTATCTGCAATATCAGGCCTTGTGTAGACCATTGCATACATTAAGCTTCCAAATGTTGATGCATATGGAGCTTTAGACATATAAGCCATTTCTTCGTGAGTCTTAGGACACACCTCCTTACTTAGTTTGAAATGGCTAGCCAAAGGTATACTAATTGGTTTTGCATTATGCATATTTAATATTTTCAACACCTTTTGTATGTACTCATTCTGAGACAATGTTAATTCTTTATTCTTCCTGTCTCTAGTTATTCTCATAACAAGGATTTGTTTTGCAGCACCCAAATCCTTCATTGCAAATCAGTTTGCCAGATTTCTTTTGAGCACATTTATTTCCTACATGTTAGAACCTGCAACATGCATGTCATCTACATACAACAAAAATATAATATATATGCCATCATTTTGCATTTTGAGATGAACACAATGATTAGAGTGACATCTAGTATAACCTTGTTCAGGCATAAACCTGTCAAATTTTAGATACCACTGCCTTGGAGCCTGTTTTAAGCCATACAAGATCTTCTTCAACCCACCCAGTAATTTCTCCTTCCCTTTTACCTCATATCCTTGAGGCTACTACATATATATTTCTTCCTCCAAATCCCCATGGAGAAAGGCTATGTTTATATCTAATTGGTCAAGATGCAAATCTTCAGCTGCTACTAGACTTAAAATAGTTCCAATTGAAGTCATTTTAGCAACAGGAGAAAATATCTCATCAAATTCTATACCATTTTTTTGTGTAAACCCCTTCACTAGAAGTCTAGCTTTATACCTTTTTCTACCTCCATATTCTTCCTTCAATCTATAAGCCCATTTATTCTACAATGTTCTTTTTACCTACAAACAACCTGACTAATGCCCAAGTCTAGTTATGTACTAAGGAGTCCATCTCTTCTTTCATGCTTTCTCCCACTTCTTCCTAGTTTTTACCTACACTGCTTCTTCATAACATTCTGCTTCACTAGAATCAGTCAACAATATATAATACAATGAAGGAGAGTATCTTTCAGGGGGTCTACTTATCCTGGTAGATCTTCTAACACCACTTTCAGTTGTTTGAGGTTCTTCTTGCTATTGTTGTTTCTGTTGTTGTTCTGGATGTTGATCATTATGATTTTCAGGCACCTTAACTTTTTTTTTGATCTCATCAAGCATTGTGTATTCTCTGTTTTCTTTTTCCTGTTTCTTTTCTTGCATCTAATCCTTATACAAAACCTTTTCATTGAATATGAAATCTTTGCTCCTAATGATTTTATGTTTTTCATAATCATAAAAGCGATAACCAAAATCATTAACACCATATCTAATAAAGGTACATTTCTTGATTTTGCCTCAAGCTTTGTTCTATTTTTTTTATTAATGTGGAGAAAGGCTTCACAACCAAAAGTCTTTAAAAATGTGTAGTTTAACATTTTTACCCATCCATGCCTCCTTTGGAATACCGCCATCCAAGGAACTTGAAGTTCCTTTGTTTATTTGATAAACAA
Source organism: Pinus taeda (assembly GCA_000404065.3). Taxonomy (NCBI): domain Eukaryota; kingdom Viridiplantae; phylum Streptophyta; class Pinopsida; order Pinales; family Pinaceae; genus Pinus; species Pinus taeda. The sequence continues at coordinate 45,622 of APFE030799489.1, forward strand.
TAGTATCTATAACATCTGCCCAAAATTGTAAAGGTAATCTTGCATGCAATCTCATGCACCTTGGATGCTCCATGATTGTCCTATTCATGCTTTCTAACACACCATTTTCTTGTGGTGTTCCTAGAACTGCCTTCTCTCTATGAATTCCATTCTCTGAACAATACCTATCAAACTCTTTTATGCAATATTCACCTCCATTGTCTAATATGAGACACTTCAACCTTTTTCCTGTCTCATTTTCAACTAAAGCTTTCCATTTCTTAAAAGAACCAAATACATGAAATTTATTTCGAATATAATAAATCCAGGTTTTTATGGTTGCATCATCAACAAAAGTAACATAATAATGAGAGATACCAAGAGATGATACCTGAGCACGTCCCCATACATCTGTATGCACAAGCTTTATTTTTTCTCTCTTATTTTCTTTCCCAACTTTGAGGAATCTGACTCTCTTTTGTTTTCCGTAAACACAATTCTCACAGAATTCCAAATCAACATGCTTCAAATCTAGCAACATATTTCTTGAGTGAAGAATTTGCATCCCCTTCTCACTAATGTTCCCAAGCCTATGATTCCATAATGTTGTATCTACTCCTATAAATGTTAAGGAATTAACATAATTAGAAATACTATTGCATAAATACAATGTACCAACCTTTTCTCCTTTTTCTATTAAGAGGGCTCCTTTAGTGACCTTCCAGGTTTTATCTGTAAAAGTAGTTACACATACTTCACCTCCCAAATGCCCTATTGAAATTATATTTTTCTTTAGATTTGGAACATGCCTTATCTCCTTCAGCAACCATTGATTTCCATTTTGATGTTTTATGAAAATTGTACCCATTCAATTGATTTTATAGGGTTTATCATCACCCAATTGAACCTATCCAAAATCTACTTGAACATAATCATGAAAATGTTTCCTATTAAGTGTGGCATGGAATGAGGCCCCTAAATCTGCCACCTAGGCATCAATAATATTTTCTAATTAAAGAATCAAAGCATCTTGCAACACATCACCTCTCACATTAGCTTAATGATTGTTTTCTTGCTGCTCATCTCCTTCTTTTCCCTTCTGAGACTTGCAATCTTTCTTCAGGTGTCCTTTCTTCCCACATTTCCATCACACCATCCCCGATCTAGACTTGGATGTTCCCTTCCTTGACATACTGCGATATCCTGGGCTCTTTCCACTTTCCATTTTTCTTCCCCTAGTCTCTGTAGTCAAAGCATTCCCTGATGTCAAGCCAGAGCTTTTTCGTTGCATTTCCTCACTAAGGATTTCACCAACAACATCATCAAATTTTAAAGTACTAGATCTTGAGATAAATTTACTAATGGCCATAACTAAACCATTCCAAATTTTTGAAAATGAGCATAGAAATAACAAAGCGCTAAATTCATCATCAAAAGTTACCCATATAGAACTTAACTGACTGGTAAATGTATTAAATTCATTTAAATGAGCAGCAAGAGATCCACCTTCTAACATATTCATATTAAATAAACACTTTGTAAGAAATACCTTATTTGAGGATGAGGGTTTTTCATATAGTTTGGTCAATGCCGACATTAACCTCTCTGTTGTCATTTCCTTTGAAATATTAAAGGCTACCGATGCTTCTAGGCACAACCGTATTGTTCCAAGTGCTTTTCTGTCAATAATATCCCATTATGTGTCTATCATATTCGTCAGATTCTTTGTCTTTCTGCTCAATGGTAAGTGCAGGTCTTTTTGATACAAATGATATTCCATCTGCTGGTAGTTTTTGTCATTAAATTTTTCAACCCTAAACCTAACATTTTCCGCCATTGCTCCTAATTGAACCAGGAACCCTTCTCTCCTACGATTTTATCAGTGAAATAGACCTTGGGCTCTGATACTAGTTGTTAGAAAATTATATATTACAGAGCAATGGAACACATAAAATATATTCCAAAAATATAAACACAGAAAGCACATAAAACAAGAGAAACACATATATACATCGTTCACCCAATTTAGGCTACGTCCATGGAGAAATAGCTAGTCCTTCCTTCTATATTATCCAGCAAAATGAAGAGATACAACCTACAAAAGATCTGTTGTAATTCCCTCTTTGCTGTCACACAATATCCTCTCTCTTTCTCACTCAAAATACACATCTCCATAGCCGCAATAAAATTCCCTCATATATACCGAGGGGTTGCCTTCTTGGGAAAAAAAAATCCCTAAATTAAACATAAATTCTACTATCAGATTTCTGCCTAATGAACGGCCAGATTGACTACGAAATTACAATATTTTACAAGGCAATTTTACATCTATTTTTAGCTTTGGGAGTAGTGTTGGAGTGCAAAAATGGGCAGCATTTCCGCCCAATTATGAACTGGGGTCCAATGCAGCAATACCAGTGAATAAAAAAGATAATCAGGCTCCACACCCAACAATATCCCACTTGGAGACTGATTATAGCAATTCCATTGCTGCTTGATTTGCTGGACAATGACTCCACTTTGGACCTAGCTATTTCTCATCTTCACCATCATACTTGAAGGCCAATTGAAACCGAGAAGAATCTCAGTTTCTCCCTAGTTACAACTTTTGTTAACATATCTACAGGATTCTGGCTACTGTGTATCTTTTCCAGCTTCAACTGTTCATCTTGCAACAATGACTGTATGAAATGGTACTTGAGTTGTATATGTTTAGTCTTGGAATCAACTGAAGAGTTCTTTGCAATATGGATGGCACTCTGAATGTCACTTTATAACATACCTAACTCTTGCTTCTTATACAATTAATCCATAAACCTTTGTAACCAAATCATTTATTTACTAGCCTCTGTAGTAGCAAAATACTCTACTTTTGTCGTTGAGAGTGTAAAAACACATTGCAATTTTGAAACCCAACTGAAATTTGTTCCACCTACAGTAAACATATACCCTATGGTTCTCCTCTTGTTATGTCTATCAACCACCATATATGCATCAACATATCCCTGTAGAGCAATTTTTGAACCACCAAATCATAATGCTTGATTTGTGGCGCCTCTTAAATACTTGAGAATCCACTTCACTGCCATCCAATGTTCTTTTCCTAGATTGCTCATGTACTTTCCTACAACTCCCACTGCATGTGCAATATTAGGCTTTGTGCAGATCATTGCATCCATTAAGCTTCCAATTGCTGATGCATATGGAACTTTAGACACATAAGCCATTTCTTCTTGAGCCCTAAGACACACATCCTTATTTAGTTTGAAATGGCTAGCCAAAGGTATACTAACTGGTTTTTCATTCTACATAGTAAAGCTTTTCAACACCTTTTGTATGTACTCACTCTGAGACAATGTTAATTTTCGATTCTTCCTGTCTCTAGTCATTCTCATACCAAGGATTTGTTTTGCAGCACCAAAATCCTTCATTGCAAATGATTTCACCAATTTTATTTTGAGCACATTTATTTCCTACATGTTAGAACCTGCAACAAGAATGTCATCTACATACAACAACAATATAAAATAGCTACCATCATTTTTCCTTTTGATATAAATACAATGATTAGAGTGACATCTAGTATAACCATGTTTAGACATAAACCTATCAAATTTTAGATACCACTACCTTGGAGCCTGTTTTAAGCCATACAAGCTCTTCTTCAACTTGCACACTAGTTTCTCCTTCTCTTTTACCTCATATCCTTATGGCTACTGCATATATATTTATTCCTCCAAATCCCCATGGAGTGTTATAGACATATTTGGGCACTGCAACCCCAATCATATATGTCGATAAACCAAGGGCTTCTAAGTCCCTAAAAGTGTTGTTTCAAACCCTAAAAGAACAAGGTCAACTGATTACATCATCTCCCAGAGGTTCTCCATGAAAAACTACTCAGAACTGGTCAAAACTAGACCATCTCACTTGCTCCATGGTCAAAGTGCGATGCATGCCACCTAATGCACACAGGGGGTGCGATGCATACTGAAAAGCCCTTATATGGGGTGCGATGGGTGAGAGTATACAAATGGCAGAGACAATTTGCAAGGTGGATGGTCATGGAATCTTCCATAAACTTCTCTTGTGACACTTGCCTCTCTAAATTTGCCTAGGGATGAGTAAGAGATCATGAATCTCCAAGTAGAACCAAGAACTATCAGAGAGAGGACACTAACCAAAATCCCAGAAGCTAACTCACCCACCTGCAAACATCTATATATGGATCACTCATCCCATAGATTCAGGGGTTGGAATCTTGCATTTTGTAAGGAAGTGCTATTGGTTTCTTTGTGGAACATCATACTGTTGTGTGATCTAAGCTTTTCATGAGGTGAAGAAGGGCCTTCATGCTGGGAGGATGAAGCTGGGTTAGATCAGTGGGTTGTAATCCTCTCTTCTACTCTTTCTATCAATAAAGCTATTTGAGTTTTCCTCCACATTCTTGTATGTTTGAGTTGATATATGCATTTGTGTGGTCAATATATATCTAATCCTATATTACTTATGATTGTAGATCTCTATGCTTTGATGGTATTATGCTGCTTTGACTCTACAGGTGTTCTTTGAAGTGGGATAAGCGATGAAGGGGAAGCTAAGATCTGTCAAAGGGGAGAGGAAACAGGCAAGGAGCCAAGCGAAAGACTGAGGTTGGTACTATCTACTTCTCTCTCATCTACTTCTTATAAAGGAAAACATAAGTAACTTTACTTTGTTTGCTTCTAAGATAGCTACCCATATTAGTGGGATTAGTAGCTTTGAATGGACACTTGATTTCCTCATAACAAAATGGCGACTCTATTGGGGAGCGAATAGCTTGTTTTCTTGTTTATATTTGTTTGCTTTATAAACTACAGATAGAGCCTGAAGCTAAGCTAGCTAGCCTTTGAATTGCATTTGCTATGCAAGTGCAAAATAGATCAATGCTGCTTCAGTCCATCTCCAAGTTTTGTTTATAAATTAAACAACTGATTTGTAAACATCCTAATTTCCCTCGTGGTGGCTCAAGTAACCTCATTAGATCAGCCCCTACTCTTTGTATTTACTGACTATCATTAGCTTAACCTAAATCCCTGAACTAAGCTACAAACTGTGACCAAAAACCAAGTTAAAGTCTCATCCCTGGACCATCGCACTATCTCCTTTTGACAGTCTGCATGCATCGCACCTCCAGTGTGCAATAGGTGAGATGCATCCCTGTTTCCCTGTGTTACTGAATACTGTTTCTACCTCCATATTTTGGTTTTTCTTCACTCTCTTCAGCTTTATTCAGGAGTTTTTCTATCTGTGATTAATATGCCACTGTTGAAACTCCCTTCCTTTGCATTATTCAGCCTCCATTGTACAAAGAATTGTGAATATCTTTATTTATTTTTCGCCATTTATAGTTCTCCTTTACAAAGAAGTAGCTTAATCGATCTGTCATCTTTTCATTTGGAAGTGTCACAAGTGTTGTTTTTAGTCAAAGAAAAGAACTCTACTCTTTTTGATGGTTGATTACATTGTTACTCTTGTATTTGATCTGAATTAATAGTATTTCAAAGTATCAAAAGAAGTTTTCAAATTGAATTTTAAAGTATTGTCTTAGTCTTCCTTTCGTTTTTTGAATTTGAAATCACAAAGTGTCATCTTCATCTTCCTTTCATCTTTTGAAGAGAAAATTGTTAGTACTATCACTTTGAGGGAAAAGATAGTTCAGATTTGTACTTAGCATTCCTTTTGTCATTCACACATTAAGAAAGCGGAAAACAAATACATGCATGTGCATTTGCATTTAGACTGCTTGTTGATTTTGATTTAGGACAGTGCATCTAGTGTGTGCTCTCTGCTCTATGTTAAAATAATCTCGCTTCTCTTTCCTTATTAGCTAAGATTTTCATTGGAAAAAGAAGAGTAAACAACTCTTTATCATCTTAGATTGCATATCTAGGAATTGTATATCTACATCATGCGGAGAACCTTAAAGGCAAACTTCTTAAGAAGGATCAATTGTTAAATAAATTCAATGAAAATAAAAACGCTTTGGAACCTAACGCACAACATTTAGAAGTCTAGGCTAGAGACGTATTTCGGCATCATAAAACTTGGTAACTATCGCTTTCATCATAGGTTGGGTGATTCCTCCTCTTTGAGACAACAAGTGCCAATACGGACTTGTGCTCCCACGTACCGTCGAGTATATATTATAATAGGCTATATCCTTTATCCTTAGGAAGCCGTGTCTGTCACACTATCGATTGCAATGCATTGAACACAACATTCGGGAAGATTGACTGTCATACCATAAAAAGTATTCTGCAGTTTTGTGATTGGTTTGGTAATCCCTCTGTCTAGATTTCCAGAGTAGTCACTTTTGTTCCTTTCCAGACTCCTTAAAAAAAAAGGTCCATCTGGGCACTTGTCACTTTAGGCTTATTAAAAATTGAAGGTGACTAGAGTCATCTTTAGCTTTTTCTCGACTCTTAAAAATTGAAAAAGCAAGTTGTGTCAAAGCGTCTAAAATTCATTTAATTTGGAATCACATATTCCCCTTTTTATTTTGAGTTGATCAAGTAATCCGCAATCATGGAAGAAAGTCAATCAAAACCTTGTTGTTCATGGAGACTAACGAGTCAACCATCTTTGAATCTAGAAATGAAACCATTCCGGGCCATGCAAACTCGTTTTACTGGGTCAAAATCCCTTGGTTTGTTTGAAACTTGTGTTCCAACATCCTTAGAGACTTCGGTTACTCCAAACATTTCTAGTATCCCTGCCTCTATAGAAGAAGTTCCACAGTCACAAGAGGACATTAGAACTAATCCTAGTGTAACAGTAAACACTTCTATTCCTGAACTGGTTCCAACTAGGGATGACTTGGAAGGTGTCACCCCTCCAACATTTGTCGCTGTAGAGTCTACACCTTCTTCGGCACCAAAAATATTTTACGGCCCTGACGATCTACCTCTCCCACCTAGAGTGATTGCTATAGAAGAGAATGTGGAAGAGTTGCCATCTAGTACTCCATTGAATTTTGGAACTGGGATCGCCCTATATCCTTCTACGTTAGAAGTTAGTCTCTCTTCATCGCAAGTTCCTGTAGAATCACTAGGAAATATTTTGGATAGACTCGATATGTCTGAACAATCGTCGACATCTAAGACTATGTCATCTAACACAGTAGTAGCAGAACGACCCGCTGCTACTCCAAAATTGTTCGCTGGTATATCATCTGTCCCAACTAGCTCTCAACCGCTAGATGGAGTCCACCCAAGCACTGTTTTGACAGTATGGTATGTTCCCATTTGTTTGTCCAGAATAATGTCTGGACTGTCTTATGTTGAGTCTCAGCAAATTGATCCTTCACAACAGTATAAATTTGGGTAGTCTAGTCTCTAGAGGCCCATCTTACCTTTGAACAGTGGATTTCCGCCATATGGGGGGCAATGTGCCATTTCATTGTTCCCTCCGGGAGAACAACCATATGAGAGTTCACAACAGAATTCAGGTCATGCTGGAATTACATCCAGTGGTTGGGTGCCAATACTGCCTCAACAACCAAGAGTTGTATACTCAATACAACCAAGTCTACCTGTGTCGAATGTCCCCACTACACCAACTATTGTGACGATGTTGCAAGTACAAGCGTTACCTGTTGTATGCCAACCTTAAGTTTCTCAGGTCGTAATACAAGAGCCTCTCGTCTCCATGACAAAACCATAATCAGTTATTAGTGGCTCCTTAATTGGAGTGACCCAGGCTCAAACAGGTACTATTACCCCTCATCTTGGTCAGACAACCAGTATTGGAAAATAGCAAATGACTTCACAACCATGGTTCGTACAATATCAACAACCATAATTTCAACAAGTTTACCAAGGACCTGAGAAACAAAGCTTTGCAGGTAATGGGCAGCAGTATATTCAAAAAGGTCAACATCAATCATATCATAATGGTTATGCCCATCAACCTTACCAAAGTTATCATCATCAAATACATTATGCTGGTATGGAAAGACCCACTGCTCAGGCAATCCCATCTTATCCTGGGTATGCTTCGCCAAACCTGAATCAACAGTTTCCCTTTGTGGCGACTTTAAAGTTACCAGATCTAAATCGGCTAACAAACAATCCAATTTCTTATGCCCCTTGGTGGCCGGTATTCCTCATAAACTTCCGTCAGATATTCCTAAATTCAACGGAATCCGAGTGAAGATCCGTCAAATCATGTGATGACCTTTCATCTGTGGTGTTTGTCAAACACTCGCAATGATGATTCAATTAGGCTTCGCCTTTTTTAGTGAATCTTAACTGGTTCGGCAGCAAAATGGTACATCGAATTTCCTAGAGCTTCATTCGATAACTTCAGCGCCCTTGCCACCACCTTTTTAACCCATTTTCAGCTACCCATAAGGTACGAAATAGGAACAATTTTTCTTACCAATTTCAAGCAAATGACAACCACTCACATATTAGATCATATTCATGAGTGGTGACGTCATCGTAGAATGGTAAAAACATATGTTCCTGATCAGCTGCTAGCTGAATGGTTTATTAAGTCATTGTTACCTTTTATTACTGAAGATGTGGCAAAGGGAGGAGTCATCACTGAAGAGCAAGTCATTGCTTGTGCGCAATATCTAGACTTGATCTATACTCAGCCTTGCACGCTCTATGATAAAATCCCTGATGCTCGTAGACTAGAGTTTTATGTTCCTCCTCCTCCTAAATCAAATAAAGAATCTCATTCCGGCGATGGCGTGATAGGTACAATGAGCATGAAAACCGCAAAGGATACATCTAAGAAATCTCACACAGTTTCCGGTCAAAATGCAAATGAAGAACTTCTTGCCTCGGAGGTTAATGCCGTGTCGAATGACAAGGGAAAATAACCAAAGCAACCAGGGGGCAAGAAGAAAGGGAAAAACAAAAAGAAGAAAAAGGATGATTCGTCTCCTAAAAAATCTTCTACAAACCCTTCTGGAGAAAGGAAACCTAGTCATCCATGCTTTATATGCGATGAGGAGCATTGGACGAAAGATTGTCCACATAAAGCTGAGCTTAAGAAGTTCTTTAAGAATTCAAAAACCTCAGTGGTATTGACCAATCCATTTCCAAACCCAGGAACCAATCTGGTTGCTAGTGACAATACTTCCCCATCCCAAGTGCTTATGTTGTCCATTTCGGAACAGTAGAATGATGCTTTGATATCGACAAGGAATAAAGACTACGTGAATCCACAGCTGTCGAACAACAAGGCTACTGATCAACCTAGTAGTTTGACAACAACTTCGACCGAAGTTGCGCCACCCATCATTCCTAAACTAATGATAAAGCCACCAAAGGGAGTAGTACACAAATCGACATTTAATCCTCGTGCCAGAGCAACACAGAATTATAATATAGTAGAGGACCTGGCCCAATCACTGTCTGCTATGTCGACACTTGAGGTACTGCAAAATTTCCCCTCCCAGAAGCAGGATCTATTATCAGCAATAGGTGGGATTGACCCAGTGGATTCAAATCTTGTGGCCTTTAATCATAAAGGATATGAACCTCAGTTACCAGCTCAACTCGCTTTCCTCATTCAAGTGAAAGCCCTCAACAAAATTGTTCATCAAACAATTATTGATGATGGGGCATCTACATGTATTATGTCAATGAGTTGCTAGAAAACTTCAGGCTCACCACCCTTGTCACAATCGTTAACAACTTTAAAAGCATTTGATGGACGGACATACACTCCATATGGGATTTTAAATAAGTTGCAAGTTGAACTAGGGGGCAAAATAGTAGAAATCTATGTTGAAGTTATCGATGGAAACCTCGATTACAACATCCTACTGGGAAGTCCCTAGATTTATGCTATGGCTACTGTTGTGTCAACATACTTCAGAAAGATTGCATTTCCTTTCTAAGGAGGAATTACAATCATCGACCAACAAACATTTCTCCCCAACAATTCACAAGTTACAGGAAGCATTCCAATGATCCATGGAAGCTCTTAGTTGCTTCAAAATATCGGAGTAGGCCTACTAAAAGAGCCTACATTGATGGGTACTTTCGCTCTACCGCCTTCAAGTAATCTGGTGCAAGTAGCCACGGTGGAGACCTGCAATATGATATCTTCTATATCTAAAAGATTCAGAAGATTCTCGAACATTTTGTCAGCATGGATCATCGCCAGGTATTGCCCCCAAGCCCAATAGAAATATTGTAGCAATCAATTTTCTTGGCCTGGGGGGCAAACCCAAATCAACACTCATCGAGTGTTTGGATAGATAGGTCTAAGGAATATGGCACCTCTTCAGATCCTTGGTCCCATGTACATTCTATAGACAAAAGAATCATTCAGTCAATAATGATAGGAGAGGCAACATGGGAAGATTACCACCATCACTCCCATCTTCCAGATTACCACGAAGATTATTCCAGCGACCTTAATCATCTTTCTGTTTTTGATTTTCTATCAAATACTGCAAATACGGTGGATTCCGAGGATGGTTCTTATCTCGTGTCGACCTCGTTAAAAGATGAAACAAGGAGTCATGAGGATAGTTCTTTTACTGTGTCAACCTCATTAAAAAATGAAATAACTCCCTTTCCAAGTCGAGTCTTTCAAAGATCTCGAAGGTAAACCTTCATTCCAACCACCTTGTTGAATGCAATGAAGCTTGGGGGGCATGCACCTTGATTTGCATCATTATGCTGGGGGTATGTGAACTTATAACAAGCATAGTTTTTCATTTCAAGCTTATGTAAACATGAAACCGAATATGAGCATATGTTGTCACATGGTTCAAGCTCATTAAAAAATGAACCAGGCCATGAGCAGTTTTAAGCAAAGTTCAAGCTCGTTAAAAAATAAACCTAGCAATGAGCATATGTTCCACCAGAGTTTAAGCTCATTAAAAAATGAACCCACCTTCAGTAAATAACCATTGTGATCGCATTGTCATCAGCTTTTGAGCCTTAGTCATGTTCTTACCATCACCTCCACTCTTTTTTAGCCTATCATACGCCTCCATTTGTTTGCTTAACCCTTTTGAGGAACAACTGTGACGAGTGATTCTGTTAGCCATCTTCTTTACATTGCCATGATTGGAAAGTTCCAAACCTTAACTGGAACCAGCTACTACCTGAAAATATCACTCATTCCTCAAGAAACGAGTCTTATTTAATCTCTTTTCATCTGAATCGTAAAATATGAAAAGATTGTCGAGGAATTGGCCTCTCCAGCTCATTAAAATGATCAGAAGTGCTATCCCTCCTTTAGATTTTAATCTTTTTGGACCTAAGGGATCATTACACAAAAATATTGAGCTCTTTTCTTGTTCAATTCATTAAAACTATCAAAAATTCATCCCTTTCATATTATTTTATACTTTTTCAGACTCAAGGGATTATATGACGAAAAATGATTGCTGGAGTTTCATTTCCATCTCTTTTCAGACTCTCTAAAATTGAAAAGGACCGAGTTATCTATGTCGTTGAACTCGTTAAAACAATAGCAACAAACTTTTCCATGCAGACAAGAGCGAGTTTCATTGTCACTAGGCTCGTTAAAACATAGCGACGGGTTTGCCCAAAGGGAAAATTATAGAACAAGCATATGTTATCCTCCTCAATCTTGACAAAAATAAAGAGGCATTGGTCAGCAATGACTGGGGAAAATTTGGGAAGAAAACTTGAAGAAAATTTATTGGTAGCAAGTTGCTCTTGAACATGACACTTTCACTCCATCACCATGATTGAGTCGGGTTGGGTTATTCCGTTCACCGGTCATATCACCATTGGTCCACCGTATCATCCATCTTTGGGGTTAACGCTACAAATCCATTTCAGTGTCGCCGATATGTTCAAGAGAAGTCACTCAGAGAATTCACCAACCCAGCTTGTGTCTCATCCGCTGCAATACCTTCACCCTTCATTCTTTCATGACCGCCACCTTGAACCTTGTATTATCAGATCGTTTTCATCTCCACAAAATCATTTGATTTGTTTCGTGTCGTAGATGTGGGATTTATTAAGGCCCTCCTACAATGGGTCACTTCTTGTCGACATCAGCTCATTATCCAAGAAGTTGACTTAGGAACAACCCTTTCAGTACTTTGAAGCTTGCATGCCTCAATGGCAAGTTTCTCACTTCCAACGATAGGTTTACATCAATGGCCTTTGACCAAAAGATTTTGCGTGGTGTTCAACGCCAAGTCCCATTTTCACACCATGTGAATTGTACTATCGTACCTTGAGGGTCATCATCATTATTGATGATTCCTCTTGTGCCTGTTAATAGCTTACATCATTGGTTGGTAATTAGGCAATGTCTTTCCATGCTCGACTTCAGAACATATTTTCACATGGATTGACTTGTACTTTGGGCAAAGATTGAATGAGTTTTGAAGACCTTGGATCTATTTTCATCCATCAGGCTGTGATATATTCAGGAAAATAAAGACATCAAATGTACATCATAGCTGCACAGATAATCATCCAAGCCAAAGGATGATGGCCCTACTAGAATCATTAGTCTTCCATACAGACGGTTGTCTATCTTATGTACATGAAAATGAATTTATAAAAGCTGAGCATGGGAATGCCCCCCTCAGCTAGATCATGAAAGTATTACGAAGATAATGTATTGTATTATGTTTTATTACAGGTCACCTTCCAGTTCGAAAAACCTCAAATCCTCATGATAAATCATTTCACCTGACATCAAAAGATTTACGACCTCATGCTTTAGGGGGCAACTGTTATAGACATATTTGGGCACTGCAATCCCAATCACATATGTCCATAAACCAAGGGCTTTCTAAGTCCCTAAAAA